>AYJT01058387.1:0-15611 GCA_001278415.1 Ocimum tenuiflorum | reverse complement strand
AATGATCCTTTAGGATGGAATTCTCGATGGAAATCCAAAACAAACTAAGTTACGGATTACTATTCCTAGAGAGCAGCATCTTGAAACAGCACGCAGGGCCCAAAGGTTAAGGTTGGTTTGATCCATTCCAACTGCTTTTATTGTTTCAAAAGATGTTAATTCTCTATTCAGATAAAAGAATATATGTTAATTCTCTATTCAGATAAAAGTATATTGAATGCTTGTGACAATTGCATGTTTGCTTGATGGTTGACCTTCAGATCAAATAGCAATACAGGCGATAAGGGGACTTCAACTGTTGGTAGATTCAAAGCTCTTCCGCTAAATAGAAAAGTTGGTATCTTCAATTTTATAGGTTATTTTGCTTACCTATCAATTGTAGTTTGGTATTCAGATCAAAGTGATGTATTTTCAGATTCTCGAAGCACCATCTTTGCTCCCCAAGAGAAGCATTCCCCATCAGCCAGATTTTCACGTGAGTTCATAGGATGATAAATTGGCCCTCTTGGTTGTTGTTTTTTTTTAATCCACGTGACTGCATGCTTGATTTTCTTTGTAATTTCTCTTCTAGGAATTTCACTTGAAGACGTTAGAGAGGGCTGTGCAACATGGATCGGCTATTTTAAATTCCTCAGCCCCTTCCAGTCATTTTGATAAGGTAGTTGGTTTGATATCTAATGTCCATAATATTAATTTTTTTTTTCTGTAGAAAGCATCACAATTATTGTAAAAATTTTCATTGATGCATTCTTCAATTTGGTTCTTGTCATTCCGGTTTTGGTGTTAATGCAACTTGCTTCCATCTATCATTATCTCAGTTTGAAGACTCTTTAGGATGTATTACGATGCTTCTTGCTTGTGCTCTTTTGTCTTGTTGCAGGATTTGCACAAATTCACATCTAACTTAACAAAAGATTGTGGAAACAAGGTGCCTGGAAGGTAATTTTATGGAGATGCTAATTTTACTCTTATGCAGTGAAGTCGATACTGCTAGTCTCTATTAGCCACATGGCTTGCTAGTTCTTTTTAGTTTACTTATTGTTCTTTAAACTGGGAAATGAATCTTGCTCATGCTTCGTGCAGTTTTCAATTTCATTTTTTTTGGAAATAATCATGATTATGCTTTTAGGTATCATCTTCCATTCACCAATGTACATGTGTCTGCTTAATGAAAATTTTCCTGGTTAATAATACCTTATTGCTAATCAAACCATTTGGTTTTAGTTTTTTTCCCCCTCCCATAAGGACTGACATGTCAATATTTGGTTTGTTATTTCATTCTCACTCTTTGAACATCTCTGCTACGTTGAGCAATGATTTATATGTATTTTTTATTTCTTTCTCAGATCCACCACTGTGAATACTGCTTCTAGGACAGATCAGTCATCACAGTGCTTTAAAGCTCTTCCCCTTAATAAGAAGGTAAACATTTTAGAAAACATACCTTTCTGAAATTGGGCTCATTTTAAAGGCAACTTACTGTTTTCCACTTTCAGATATTGAGAAGCAAGGGTGATATTGGAATTTTCCGTAATACTAAGAAGGAAACTACAGTGCCAATGGTATATGACATATGATGATGTATATTGTAGTTTCTTTTTGGTTGATTTTTGTGGAAGCATCTTGACTGTATGAACTTCCTACTTTTCAGGAATTCAATTTCCAAACGGAGAAGAGATGCCATGATAATCTCCACCCCCCTATTGATCTATTCAACAAGGTAACTCGATGAGCCTTCAACTAGCCAAATAATCGAACCATGTTATGAACTATTTCTCGGAATAACCAATTGAAGCACTGCTCTGCATTTGTAGAATACATAATTTAAGTTTTGGACTTCATTTTAATCTCGTTTTGTGATGTCCACAAGTTTTCCGATAATCATTGTCGATGGAAATCGCTTTTATGACTCATCTGTTATGCTGAAATAAATAGCTCACTCTGGCATCCGAGGCACAAGTCGCAAATTTTGGGTCTAAAGTGCCACGGTCTATCAGCACCCAAGCAAAGGTTCCTCCAGATACTTTCTGATATTAAACAATTTATGAAACATTTTATTTCAAAAGTTCTTATTTCGAATAGAATCATTGTTCACAAGGGCTCAAAAGAGAACGGTTGGGGTAGCTTCCAGCAAGGGAATGAGGTAACTGATGGTTGTTTAATTCTCTAATTCTGCACTTCAACCGCTCTCTATTACTAAGTTCATTACTTGCCACAATCTCACCAATGCAACTCGCATTTTTTTGTCTGACTATAGATAAAACAATCTGCAAAGCTGAAACCACTGCCTCTACTGGAAGGAAAGTTGCAGTTTAGTGGCAACCCCGTAAAAAGTGAAGTCAGCCGTGTTTCGAGCATTAACCGGTAATGTTTTCTCCTCGCTATATCTTACAACTTAAAGCTTCTTAGTGTTGCTTAGTTTTGTGATGCACTGCAGGAGTAAACCTATTCGGTGAAGTTCAGAACGGAACACGCCTATGAATCAAACACGGACAATTTCAATGGATCGTCGTTTTTATCCATTTGATTGAGGCTGGCAGATCCATTCTGAGAAATTGACAAGTACATATTGTGTGGCTATGAATATCTGGACCTTCGGTACATCCCAGGTCTCAAAATCCCTTAACGAAATATACGAAGTCAATTTTATACCAACAAATTTTATATTTTTGTCAGAGATGCTACAATCTAATGTAATTTTACGTCGATTTATAAATAAAATCGTGATGTCTACAAGTGTTTTTGCTTGCAATATCAACTATTAGTTGAAATGCTTTATGTATAGTAGCGGGCTAGCAACATATCTTGTATTTGCTGATTCTCCTTATGAAAATTCTATGTTTTTCCCTTAAATTTTTATTTCGAATTAAGTTGCAGGGAAACAAATGGAATGATCATCGTAAAATTTTCGCACTTTTTTTGAAGCTTGAAGGATAGAGAATTCAGGAACCCATGTACATTAAAAAGAACGCTAAATAAAAAAATGCCACTTGCTTTCCGTACAAAGTATGAAAATCAGTCTATACTGCTTCGGGTGCATTGGGTAATGCACTTTTTTTATGATATTAAAGACCAAGAGTTTGAATCTATGTTGGAATATCTGGGTGGAATTTATTATAATTTAAGTATAGTAAATTTTTTTTGAAAAAAAGTATGAAGATCAAGAAAGAAATATCCACGTGAAGATGCAAAAATCATATTTCATTTCATCACTTAAATATTCTCTGTGAACAACCATAAATTCTCTTGGAACAACTAACTATTTTATTTCGACTCTTATGTCATAATAACGTAGCTCAAAAACATGTATTTATATTTTACATCTATAAACTTGAAATATTATTATTTTTTTATTGGCTGCAAAGATTCTTCATTAAATCCATACCTTCGGTAAAAGAAAAGAACACGATAACCAATCACCTCTCAAAAAATATACCGTAATCACCGATTTCAATTTCATTCCATCACTCGTGTCAAATTCTTTTGGCCTGCATTTCAAAACATATATTAATCAAATGATATTATTGAATATTTTAATAGCTTCTACGAATCGATCCGTAATTCGGCTAAATTAAAGACAGGACAAATATATTCCTTCAGTATAAATTTTACCAAGTCATGATTTTGCACAGTTTTATTTATTCTACACTATATGTTGTTAGCTAGTGCAGCTTCTGGCCGGCCAGCTGGTTTTCTACCTCTCAACCATTACTATAAATACACTAGTTATTGATTCAAGTCACAGACAAGCACAATAATATCATAATTAAGCAAATCGAAGGCAAAGAAAATCAGCATTTCTGCATAGCAAAATGGCCTCCAAAGCTTCCTTGTTAGTGGTGATTGTGGTTGCAGCCACTGCAGCTCCGGCTTTCGCCATCGATTATATCGTCGGAGACGATGCCGGTTGGAAACTGAATTTCAATTACACTGCATGGGCAGAGGGGAAGGAGTTCTACGTCGGAGACAGAATTAGTAATGCTTACTTATTTAATTGATCTTATTTTGAAATTGTGCTTAATTTTTCCTTTTTCATGAGATCTTCTATTTCAAATTTGGCATATAGACATGCATGCATGAGTCCAATTCAAGAATTTTATTATACAAGTTAGTTAAATTAAATGTTGTTTTGACCCCTTATTATATTGAAATTGGACAGTTTTCAAGTACGCCGTGGGAGTTCATAATGTGTACAAAGTGAACGGAACCGCCTTCCAAGAATGCTCGGTACCCCCGCCGTCGGAGTCGCTGACGAGCGGAAATGACATGATTACCCTTGCAACTCCGGGGAGGAAGTGGTACATATGCGGCGTCGGCAATGGGGCCCACTGTGAAGCGGGGATGAAGCTGGTCATTACTGTCTTTTCCACCGCCGCCGCCCCTGCTCCGGCTCCATCTCCATCTCCGGTTTACGGAGCTCCGACGACGAGCTTCTGGAGCAACTGGAAACTCAAACTTCACTTTTGATTTCAATTGAACTGCACCCCAAGCTGCTGTGTAGGTGGTGTTGTGTCGGACTGGGTTATCAAATATCGTATTCTAAGTTGCTTACGTTCATTTTTCGGACAATAAGTTAGAGAATTTTAGTACCATTGTACGAGGCCTGTCAAGATTGAAGACGTGTGTGAAGAGTGAGTCAAGTAAATTCATTGTGTTTGTCATGCACCGTATCCATATATATGTATTTCCATTTATGCATTCTCTATTTAAATTGGCAATATTTGTTTCCATTTTTGGCATCCACTCAGTAATACTCTATAAGGCGTGAGTCTCTAATGGTGTCCTATATTTCACTTTCAAAATAATTTATTATAAATTAGAATAATTTTAGAAGTTTAACAAGATATTTACTCAACCAATTTAAGCTATATAATAATTTTAGTATTTAACTTTTAGTTAATATTCATTATTGAAGGTGATTAATTCATAATTATATTTTTTGATTTTTTAAAATTCAGATTTTTGTTTATAAAAATTAATTATAGTTTATTATATCATAATTAATTTATATTTTTATAGTATTTCTCACAAAAATTAATATATTTAACTGTGGAATACGAAGTGGAGTACCATTAAGAAATAGAGGATTTGAAGCCATTCTATAATTTGGTTGATTCCATGTATAACATCACTAAATTAATAGCGCATATAAAAAACGGCTTAAACGTGCAATTCGCAGTTAAAATATCAAGCAGGCAAAATACTTTGATTTGTATCACTTGTTGCGCAACTTTTGCATAGCAGGGGTGTTGTACTTCATATGATGACACCAAATTATAAAGGAAGTTGTCACTCGATCGAACGGATATAAGACATAACGAAATCTTAGCTTAGCTTACTTTCTGAGGTATAACCTTCGCCACGACATTAGTGGCTTAGCTCTTCGCGCTTCCCGCAGAATAGAGAGAGAGTAAGTCAGTCAACTAAGTAGGGCCTGAGGCCCCCTGCGAATCCGTAAATTTGCGTGCTGCATAAACATATGCATATTATATGCGTACATTTCTACTATCTAACTTATTTTTGTTATACGAATAACTGTGTGTTAGCTACCATATATGACGCGACACCCACAACATCATCTATTGTACTAAATGCACGGTAGATGATCCAAATTCAAGTACTCTCTGATGTGGTGAGATGATTTATTTGTACATTTTATTGGAAACTCATAATTACTAGCTATCTTTAATCGCCAAATTGGTGCTATTTCCGTTAACAACCATGCATTTTCAGACAACTAACTGCAATACATCTTAGTATATGCATTTTCTCAAACATTAGACTGCAACATCTCCATTTTAAAATTTTAATTTACATATATAGTATATCATATTAAATTGTCACATGGATTAACATGCCCATATATAAACGAAAAATATATAAAAAAAAATTCATCTTTATGGTTTACTGTTGAGCCATATTTTTAGAATTTCCATACATTATATTATTTGTTTGGAAAGTACAATTTTGGTTGGTTTTGTGCTTTTGAAGATAAAAATAGGGTCACGAAACGAGTTGGAGGCAATTGAGAACAACTTGGAAGAATTTGTGAAAGATTGGAATCAAGTTAGAAAAATTGGACAAATTATACATGGGTTAATCTTATTTGAAGGCATTATCTGCCTCAATATGGATGAAAATTTCCAAAATTCGGGAATTCAATTTTAAGTCTCAAAAGGATAGTTGGGCTTACTCACACTTTATTTTGATTTATACTCTTCTTTTTGGGAGAATATATTAAATTAAATTATGAAATCATCATATCTTATATTTCTTTCAGAATTTTCCTTAAGATATATTTATACACTAGAATGGTCCACTCTCTCATACTAGAACGCTGTTCTTGAGAGGATTCATAAATCTCTCTTCCTCTCTACCTTTACGAATTGCTAAACCGATTATCTAGTCAAAGAATATTTTTAGGTTTTTGTTTTATTCGAATACGTGTTCTTTTTATTTTTCAATCTCTTGAATATTTCTTTCTCAATTTATTTCTACAAACTGAATTTCCAATAACTGAACAAATAAATACAGACAGACTTTGTTTGGACCAAGTCTTGGACTCGTGTAATATCACAATGTGGCAACTTCTCTGTAATGGAAATATTTGCTGCATATGTACCCAAAATAGTGCCGGTGTTAGCCGGCTGGAACCAAGCCTATATATAACCTAACCTAACCTAACCTAACAACACATGATCAAGAAGAAATAAAGCATCAGTAATCATCAGCTCAATTCTTTTCAATATGGCTCTGAAATCTTTGTTGATGATTGTGATGATGGCTGCAGTAGCCGCGCCGGCTTTGGGAGCTGATTACGTCGTCGGAGATGACGCCGGCTGGAAACTCAACGTGAATTACACAGCTTGGGCGGAGGGTAAACAATTCCACGTCGGAGATAGGCTTCGTATGCTCTCTATATTCCCTTCTTTATATCTATTTTTGACTGTTCACACAGCTTGTTTCGTCTCATTTAATTATAGTAATTATAGTTGGGTATTTGAGGAAATTATATATCCGGAATGTGGATATTACGCCAATCCTTACGTTTTCAATATAGAAATTTCTCCGTAGGTAAACACTTTTTTCATGATTTTAAAAGTTAAGAGTTCGAGTCTATGTAGAACATTATTGTAATATTATACCTTAATTAAAAAAAAAAAAAGAAATTTCAAAGTATGCATGCAGTATTATGTGTAGCATCTTGCGGAAGCTTATAACATAAATTAGAAACATCATAATATAACAAGGATTGACAGAATTTACGGCTACACACTTGTACACTACCAGAAATTTTGACTATAAGACGAGAAAAATACTATATAACTAAAAATAGATCTAAGTTTTGGTTTTGCGATGACTATAAGGAAAAGGCGAAATGTCCATTTATAGGCAAGGAGTAAAATTCAACATAGCAATTTATGTTTTTTTCCCGATTACTTTATTCACACTCTTAATTATTATTGCTCGCTTCTATGTATTGTTTCCGAAACATAAATATGTGACGATTTATATTAAGATTGAATTATAGGGTCTATTAGTCGCGGTGGTAAGTACATTTCCCATGATTTAAATGTTAAGAATTCGAGTTTATGTGAAAACATTAGGATGAAGTTTGTTTAATATTGTATTTAAGTTTAAAAAACATAGACTTATAGGAAATTTCCAACGTGTCACTTGGCTTTGCATAGAATGCGAAATAAAGTATCAATCCTTGCATATTCGGATCAAATTGATTGTAGATGACAAATCTTTGATTCCTTTCTGTCTGAGCAGATGTTAAAGTTGTTTAGACGGATCTAAATAGTTCATTTTCACAAATTCAAATCCTTTACTCTCCTTGGATTCTAATTCCAAACCCATATTTACCCTAAATCATAAATCTGGATACGCCTAAATCATTAAGACGGTCTAACGGGAGACCTCCTCAAAGTACCAGTTGATATCAAATAATTGAGAAAAGTGAATAAACACATTGTTGATATATATAATTTTTGCAGTTTTCAAGTACACAGAAGGGTCTCATAATGTCTACAAACTGAGCCAGGCTGCCGATTTCCATGGCTGCACTATACCAGAAACAACTACTGAGTTCACAAGCGGAAATGACGCGATCACCCTTGCCACCCCGGGCAAGAAGTGGTATGCTTGCGGGGTTTCCGACCATTGTTCCAAAGGGATGAAGCTGGCCATAAATGTCATTTCGGACTTTGCTCCATCTCCTGCTCCCACTCCCACATCAAATATCTCTACAGCTACCGCCTTGTTGTCTTGGGCCTGGCTTCTTGCTGCATTTGCTCTCCACCGCATCCTCAACTAATAATATCTATACTTGTTTCGCTTATTTTTCACGTGTGATATGATTGATTGCTTGGATATTCTTTTTATTTTAATCATTATGCTGTTGTTCCTTCGGAAACGCCCTATTGGTGGAAACTGGAGACCATATGTAAAGACCTTCCAAATGAGAGAATCCCACTTCCCCATCTCCCAACTGAAAAAAAGAAATTCGTTATGCCGTTGAATTTTTTAGCAGATTTCCTTCTTTGGAATTCTATCTTTTAGTTCCCTCAATTTGTATTATCTTCGTTGCTAGTTGTAATCAACAATATAATATAGCAGTTGTTTGCCACACATTTTATAAGAACAGAACGTTAACCGTTCCTTTATTCTTAGCCACCTACTAATGATCTCTTAAACACCCTCTATCTTCGTCTAAGGTAAAACAGATATATATATAAAAAATAAAGTCCACATCAAATATAGCTCCGATCATCGATTTAATCGAAATAAACCTTATACCCGAACAATTCCACTCTAAGGAATAGAGAGAGCCAATTCAAATGTGCAAAAAGTAATTTACTTGCAATTTGCCCAAGTATTTATAATTGTATGTTGAGGCCAAGCGGATGATTTTCTTGGACCGAAACTAGGGTAATTAATCGGATTCTTGCCCAAAACCACCAAAATTTGGTCTTGCAACAAAAAGTTGCAATACGAATGGCCATCTTCTATTGACGAAGATTCAAGTAGGCTTCTCGTATGTATTCTGCTCTCTGAATGCTGCTATGGCGCTCTTTATGGTGCCAGCCATGTCTGACCTCACGAAAAGATGGGTGTTGTCCAGAACATGTATTAAGAACTTCTGTGACTGTGGTAGATTAGCATTCATGTTGATGATGAACTGAGCCATTGGGATATCACTGCACAATTATGAAATCTTGCCTCAATTACAAGCTGACACCTTCAGCAAGCACTTTAACATGTATGAATTTCATGTTGATTTCAACACCACAATGTGAAATTACAAACAGCTCGAGGAAAAAAGTTAGAGACAAACACTTGGATATGCAATGCTTGTTTGCCTAAGAAATATAAATTGCTCATCTATTTCAGAGATCGAGTTAACCGTAAAGATCTCTCGGACAATTCTCTCAACATGAATAAGCATCTCTCCTTCTCAGAGTAAAGTGCGGATGCAACATGGTAAATTAACTTAGACCCATACTACAGAATACCAAATGCAAGATTCAGAAATTGAAGTTTACCTACCATGATATGTACAATCCTTTTATCGCGTTCACCATGATCAGCAATGTCCTTAATCTGCAAATAGGAAAAACTATAAGAGAATAGAATAAGGAAAGATGACAAATTTCAGGTCGATGGTAGGTTACTATATGATGATGATATTAGTTTCCTGAGGGGAAAGGTGAAGAAAACTTCAAACACTGAGAAACAATGTACATCGACCATCACCAGCAACTTTTTCAGAGTCTCAACACCATATCAATTTGATACCACTGATTTCAAATCAATGGCAATCAACTTTAAGATCGTAGAAGCACTATCCAATTGATTCAATCACAAAATTATGTCAATTGCAGAGGACCGAAATGAATGAACAAGAAAACAGAAAACAACACAACGCGAAACAATTTCCCAACAGTCGATAACACACATTAAGGCAGGACTCAAAACATGTTTCAGTGCTTCAGTAGGAAGTATAAGAAAATACAGATGTCGAATTTTTCCAAGGTTTGAGATATCTCCTTCATAATACCATCTATTGTAGACCCAGAAGGACCCTCCTATCAAATTGATAAACGATATTGGCAGCAGCACACTTCTCCCTAGAATAATCCATAAACTGACAAGTATGCTCCCATCACACACATGAAATCTTCCCTTGTCGATCAAAATACCTAACTAAATGGAAGTAAATGGATCGACAAAGGAATTTCACTATTTAATCATTCCATTGCTATAGCAAGAATTGCAAAACCTTACCGAAATCGTGTGCCTGAAAATCTCTTTACCAGATTGGCCACAGATATTAGCTACGGAAATATAAAAAAATCAACTTTATAGAGGAAATGACCAGAAAATCTTACGGTCTCTCATAAATACTTAAGAAATACAAGCTAACCAGAAAAATGTAAGAATCAACTAAAAAGGAAACGGAAAAAAGAGAAAAATGTAAGAATCAGCTCAAAAGGAAAGGAAAAAAAAAAAGAGAGAGACAGTGCAAGAATCGATTCCAGCGACAAACCTTAAGAGACGATTCGCGGGCGGCGGTGCACGACGGCGTGTGAGTGGTGATCGGCGATAGAGAGAAGGAAATAAGCGAAGAAAAAGGTTATTCTTGATTTGGGGATTTTGACCTTTCGCAAACGCACATAATTTGAAAATTTATATGCTTAATTTGGGAAAAATATTCAATTATATTATAAATTATGTATTTTTTTTCAAAAACAATATAAATTATCCAAAATTTTAAATAAATGTACAAATTATCAGAAATAGTTCAAATATAGGACGACTTCAAATTTTCGGCACCGGAATACTGAGTCAGCACGTCGGATTCCACATCATTTCCACGTCAATTATGCCATCTAATCTATTTTAACAGAATAATAAATTCAATTATAATACAAATTATTCGGTGTGTGTAAAAAAATAATACAAATTATGCTAAAAATTCAAATAAATATACAAACAATTAAAATTGGTCAAATATATGACGACTTCAATTTTTCGGCATCAAAATATTGACTCAACAATCCTCATTTTCACGTCATACAATGTTAAACCACATCAATTTTACCACATTAATTGAGCTCAAATAAACTTATTTTCAATTTAAGTTCTATATATAAAAACATTTGTCTTTGGCTTATATAATGTATTTGAAATTATTTGAAAATATGTATTTGAAATTATTTGGAACCAAAATATTTCATTATTACATGTTTCCAAATAATTTCAAATATGCTATATAAGACAAAGACAAACGTTTTTATAAAAGCTTAATTTGAAAATAAGTTTATTGGACATCAACTAACGCGACAAAATTGACGTGGTTTAACATTGTATGACGTGAAAATGAAGATTGTTGACTCAACACTTCGGTGCCGAAAAATTAAAATCGTCTTATATTTGACCAATTTTTAATAGTTTGTACATTTATTTGAAATTTTGGCATAGTTTGTATTATTTTTAACACACACTAAATAATTTGTATTACATGAATTTATTCCGTTAAAATAGATTACATGGCATAAATGACGTGGCAGTGACGTGAAATCTGGCGTGCTAACTCAGCATTCCAGCGCCGAAAAATTGAATTATCCTATGTTTGAACTATTTCTGATAGTTTGTAAATTTATTTGGAATTTTGGATATTTTACATTGTTTTTGAAGAAAAAGGTATAATTTGTAATATAATTGAATATTTTTTCTTTAATTTAAATAAAAGAAAGTTTAGATATTATATTTATATTTCACAAAAACTTATCAACGAGCTAAATTTATCTAATAAATTAGTTGAACAGTGACATGCTCAAATTTAACCCATTTTAGCGAAGTTTATTAAGCGACTTAGAATGAATTTTTATCAATTGATTATAAGTGATTAGTTATTAATTTGTCTCGTTTACATGCCTATTTGTTTGTAAGCGAGGGTAGAGTAAATTTGTGAAATTGATCCGGAGTAAAAATTTAAAATAAAGAGTGTAAATGAGCCAAGATACTCGCGAGCTACTCGGATCTCATTTGATAAAAGTTCGTTCGAGCTTGTTTAGTAAAGTTTGTTAACTAAGTGAACTAAATTTGAACTTTGTAGTATTCGATTCGTAAGCTTGTAAGCAAGCTTGTTAGTAAAAAATAATAAAAAATATGAAATTATTAATTTTGTAAAACTTATATTTTTATTCTTTAGAAAATGATAAGTATAATGAGCCTTTTACTTAACTTTACTATTTGAAAGAAAAGAATAAATTTGAGTAAATATTGTGCTTAAATTAATTTACTTTTAAAGAAAAATAATAATTATTTAAATTTAAACCTATATTTTAATAGTTCTTTAATGCTCGATTAAATTCGTGAACATTCAATTATCCGATAATAAAACTCCAAGCTCGACTCAGTATTGAATGAATCAAACGTGAGCACAACACTACTCCATTCGATTCGTTCGATTACAAGCCTACTTGAAATTTAGGCTTTAGATGTTTAGAATTATATACCTAATAATTTTAATTATTTTGTTATAGGTATACCCCTAGTGATTAGATCATGTCATTTTTAATTAAATTCATAAGGCTAAATGGTTAATATAATTTAGAATTTTGATATCTGAAAATGACCGAGCACAAAACGAGACTTTCTTATAGTGCTCGACTCAGCTCGATGAAGGTGACGTTATCCAATGAAAATCAATAATTCAAGACTACACCTCGAATTAAAAAAAACCATTTAATGTTTTTTTTTGAAGGAAAAAAAAGACCATTTAATGTTGATGCCAACGTATTGTACCCAAAATTATATAGTAATAATTATAGTCGCGCCAAGTATATATATGTTCATATGATATATAGCTACAACTCTTTTCTTTTGGTGTAATAATAACAAACAATAACAATAATAACAGCAACAACAATAATTTTTCTGCCCTCAAAATTATTCAAGTAGGATGAAGGATCCTCTATTTTAAAGAAAAGAAAAATAAAAAATAATAATGGACTTGAATAAAATTACCTAACAAGTTAAAGTGTATGCAATGAGAGAGCAAACAAACTGTCCTCCTCCGATTGTGAAAGGCTGACGTGGACGAGTCTATCGTAGACCAAACGGAGTGCTCTCCGCCGCCGCAGGCTCCCGGTGGCGCCGCCGCCCTGGCTCATCTGAAACCAAAACAATCGCAAGGCTTGCACCATGTCCCTGAAGCCCTCTCGAAGAGGACGGAAACTGAAGGAGAATTTCAGGCCGAACGGCCCAAGCAAAGCAGCCATCAGTAGCGGAGCTAAGCCGTGAATGTGGCCGCCGCCGCCGCCTCCGATGAGGCCGATCAGTTTTGCTAGCGGCGCCACCACTGGAAGACCCATGCCTATCAGTAATCAGTCAGCTCGATCGCTCAACTCTGGGTGTGACTGTGGGAATTTCGCTCAATTGTTTTTTTGCACGAATTTTTCAAGCTGTCGAGAATAAATAATTGAGGCTTTTGAAATGATGTGTATTACTTGTTTAGGACGCCTCGACATGTCACTATTCTGTCCACTTGGCTACCTGTATTTATTTATTGAAACAATAAAATAATGCAAACATGGGACCATTTTATTTAATTACACTCGAACACAGAGATGTCAGAACGGCCCAGCCCGGCCCAGCACTATATATAGAGCCTCGGCCTACAGGTTCAGTGGGTAGGTAGGTTTACCCGAGCTAAAATTGTTTCTTTTTTCAAACATATATAAGAGCTCACGACCTGCATGGTTCAAAGTAGGGTATAATCGAAATAACCGCGCCAAATAGTGAGATGTTTGTGCTCAGTTCGTAAGATTTTTACCGAATCGAACTCAAATCGATTTTTCGTCCAAAAATCTGCTTTCTAGCTCGCTCGCTCGACATACAATATATCTTCCCCACACAAACCACCTTCGATCTCCCCCGTGGTGCTAAAAATGAGGATCTTGTTAGGCCCCTACTAAGCTTATCCCAAGTTCTCTTAGAAGCCAGCATCACTGTAGTCTCATAGAATTAGACCAGAGCCTTTGGGATACAGAAATAAGGAGTGGCTAAAAAAAAAGAAGGCAGTAAAAATAAATAAACTTTTTAAGTCAATAAATTAAAAACAAATAATTAACCCAAAGTCTGAAGGAAAAGAATGAAGTAGGGTAGAAAAGAACTTATCAGTGGCGGGCAACGATGACGGCGAGCGGCGTAAATGAACACACAGCAAGAAGCGCAGCAGCAGCATTGAGCAATGTAGGGTTTCAATTTGGGCCAATTTTTTTTAGCATGAAAGTTTTTCTCTAAAATATAATGTATCGTTATATTATATTTATTACAAATCAAATTTGTTTATAATTTATTAGTATCTTCTACAATTCTCATTTCATTTCACAGACACATATATCACAAACATGAAACATCTAATTAAAATAACTAAATCATAGTTAAAAATTATAGTGTAGCAAAAATTCCTATTGTAGAAATATAATTTATAGTTAGTATCAGGGCGGACACAGAATTCGAATCTCGTGGGGTCGAGATTATTTGTACGCGTAGGCAGACGACATAATTGCCTAAAAAACTAAATGCTCTAACTGAAAACCATGAAAAATTAATTATCCTTTTAATTTTTATTCTATTCATTGTGAGCCCAGTTTGTCTTCCTTCCAAGAATTATAAATTTCATCTTTACATATCTTTACTTTCTATTCTTTGTCGTTGGCGTCGAGGCAAACAAAAAATATAGTCATATACATACTTATGCCTACTTGTCTTGGGACAACCGGGATTGTGGGTCGATCGACCCCGGCTACCCGTGAAAAAGTCCACCCCTGGTTCGTATAGTAAGGAGGTCTCTTGTTGGACTACCTAAATGATTTATTCGGGTTTATATTTAGGATCCAGGGCAAATATCAGTGGTTTAGAATCCAAGACGGGTATGAATTTGGGTTGATGGAAATGAACTATTTAGATACGTCTAAATCGTTTAGACGATCTAACACAATTTTTTTTTTATCAAATATAATTTATCGGTAGATAATGGGGTTTCATCTTATTTTTCTAATATTTATAATTTTTTCAAGAAATAAATATATTTATCATTTCATGTAATATGCATGGTTTAATTTGTTTTATTCTAAATATCAAATTAAAACAACCATATGATGATAATAAATTGTTTTTCTGAGTTGTGACATTCTTGAATCAAATGAACTATACAAAATAAGTGAATCCTCGACATATTTATGGATCTATTAAATTATATTAAATAATCACAAATTTGTATATATCATATGTAATATAGTTCCTTCGTGATTATTAGTATAATTTAGTATAATGATTACGAATGAACTATTTTACATATGATATATACAAATTTGTGATTATTTAATATAATTTAATAGATCCATAAATATGTTGAAGATTCACTTAATTATTTTATATAATATATCAAACTATAACATGTGTAATATAGTTCCTTCCTGATATATAGTTTGATATATTATATAAACATCCAACTAATACAACTAAATGATAATTGTTTCTTCCAGTGAACTTGCTTTGTATGGATTACTTAAAAATAATTATGAATTTTCTCT
>AYJT01058385.1:0-14281 GCA_001278415.1 Ocimum tenuiflorum | reverse complement strand
TTATTATTATTATTATTATTATTATTATTATTATTGTACTCAGGGTGGCAGTTATTAGATTGGATAATTATTTAATTTGATCCTTATCATATCCATCGGATTGAGCAATTATCGAATTTATGTCGTGTTTATGTGCTTGAGCTTAATAAAGTAGATACAGATTCAAATAAGCGATCCCCATTAATTGTTACCCCTGTATAATGTTATCTAAATCTTAATTCTTCACTATCTCATAATTATTTTAGTTTCACTTATTAATTTGGAACTATCAAAGCTAGTTTTTTGTGGAATTATAATGAATCATGTTACTAGACAAAATTGGTGGCCCTAACTTATTGGCGAAGGAAACTTCCTTATAGTTTCATAAAAATGAGACGTCTTCAACAATATCGAAATTCGGTGAGATTTTGTTGGAAATTGTTTCATTTTGGTCCTTGGATATGGCAGTGGCCTAAAGCTATTGCCCATATCTTTTTTTCTTTTTTTTTTTTTTTACAAATTAGGCGACATATTTCAAAAAATAAATTAGTAATCAACACATTCGAAAAAGTGGCAAAAACTTGCGTTAAACCGCCTAAACAATTTAGGCGGATCTAAATAGTTAATTCCACCAATCCAAACTATACCCGTCCCGAATTCTAAACCTAAACTCATTTTCCTCCTAGATTTTAAACCAAAACCCACCTAGATTATTTAGGCGATCTAACTGGAGACCTTCTCTTTAATAATTTATTTTTATGTTCCTTAGGAAATTAAACTAAATTTTAGTCATATTCGTATATAAGAAACAGAAAGTTGTATAACGGAAGAATTGAAGCAATTCGAGGAGTGGTCTCTTTCGGTTATATGAAGGTTTTTAGTTTATAAGTAATTTCGTTTTTGGATGTAGGTGTTACATCGAAATCTAGCAATTTATTACAATTTTTCGAGTTTTGGATTTTGTGGTGAACCAATTCTTTGATTTCAATTAATTTGGATTATCCGCAGTTGTTTTAACTGATTTATCCAAACCGTAAAATTTTTTATTATTATTTTTGAAGATAATCATTATTTTAAAATAGTAATGATGACATCAATCTAATTTCTAAAATCAATAAAAAAAATACTAGATTCCTTCCATATTTCTAAAACAAAATTTGAATAGACGAGTTTGGCATTTATCATTTATGTAAAATGTCCATTTTTATCAGCCTTCATTCAAGCGCGCGCACACACAGCACAAGTTCTTTGGTTTATTTTTATTTTTGTGATTTTAGAGATAAACAGTATCTAAATAATAGTTTCTCACGCTTTATGATATTAACCATGCATTATAATTTTATAATTATATCTAGATTAATAAAGTATGTAGCTTTTCTAGTTGTAACTTAACATGTTTCGATTAAACAACTAATATTCGTATAATAAAAGAACTTTTGGACCAACCATGGCATAAACATTGTACGTAGCATACTTGAAAAATAACAAAAAATTAATATAGAATTTGTATAAAGCACATAAGACAGGTGGATAAAGAGTTCCAATAATACAACGCTATTGAGTTAATCTCTTTAAAAACTAACTCCTCACCCCTCCATACAATGAAATTTCTTTTTAATACCATACATATATACATATCTATATATACGAGTTCATATTCAAGACTATTTTATTCGAGCTATATCAAATTGAATTTGATAGTCCCACGACATTTGAACTTTGCGTTTGTCAATGTTGATGGAGGTTTGACTCATTGTGCTATATTTTACTTTCAACGTAACATATTTATCTACACTGTAATTTGAGAGTTCTTCAACATTTCATGCGTAAAATTTTCAAAATGAGAGATCTCGATACCATCTTGTTCCCCCTTTTCTACTAACTTTATTTTAAACAAGTTATGGCATACCTGTATATACTTCTAAAATAAATAAATAAAAACTAGATACTTCCTTATTTCCATTTTTCCGTTATACATCTAGAGTGTCGAAATCCTTCTGAGCTGGAAACGAAACAATATTTTACGAGACGAAATTGATTTTGGCATTTTGCAGCGTGAATGTCGGCTTCTCATCCATACAAAAAAGTAAAAAACATTCTCTAGCAGGCTATTTGGTGATAGTGCCACATGCATTTTTATTTGTGGAAATTAAATTCAATTTAAAATAAATAAAACACAACACCAGAATTAAAACGAGCAGGGAGGAGCAGGAATCTCGTAAAGGATTAATTGATTTTCTTCTAAATTTTATTTCGAGGCGTTTATTCTATTCAAAATAATAATTTTTTCGATTGATTGTAGGAACGACTGATCCCACAGACTTACATATACATAGTTGTATATAGAGCCGCCCCGTGCGAAATAATTAAGCTTTCAGTCTTGGTATAGAGTTCTCAGTATGATTTTTAATGGCGAAACTCCACGCGACTGAAATTAATTATGTAACCATCTAATGTAGATGATATCATATCCTTATATACCAACAAAATTAGAATGGCGTGCTTATTTTTCTTGATTACTTATGTTATGTTAAGGTCATTAATTAATATTAATGGTACCGATCCCGACGGACATGCGTGTACGGGCAAAATTTATTATACGAAAGTTGAAATTCCACGTCTTAACTTATTAAGTGTTTTAAGTTTTATAAAAACATCTGACTTAATCAATTTTGAAGGTTTATATAATATCACCATTCTTTTTCTTTTTTAAAAAATAATTAAATGAAAAATGTTATAATATTGCAAATCACCAGCACAAAAATTCAATATCGAGTAGGTCAAATGTGATGCCGCTAATCATGCGGATGAGATAACCTATTTCCGACCCGAGTTTTATCTTCTGTTGTCGCTATCATTTATTTTTTTTCCAAAAAACTTTATTTTAAAAAAATTCTTTAATTTCAATTTCATGACAACTAAATTCAGTTAGGGTTTAGGTTTTGTTAGCATCAGATTGACCTATACGACACTGATTTTTTGTGCTGGTGACTTGAATTATCATAACATTTTTATTTAATTAAATTTAAAACAAAAAAACTGGTTATATTACACAAATCATCTAAATTATTTATAAATTCCATGAAACTTAAAACACTTATCAAATAATTTAACACGTGGAATTCTTAATCTACAAAATTTCCCGAATCAACTCTTCCTTCTACCAGTCAAAAACATAATCTCTCTCTCTCGATCGATCGACTAAAAACTAACGACATTACAGCGCACATCTCCTGATCTTCAAATAGTTTTGCATCAAAAGAAAATTGTGATGTGCAAGAAAAGAATAATTAAAGCAAAAGAAAAGGAAAAGTTAAAGTGCATGTATTGAGAGAGCAAGCAAACTTTCCTCGTCGGACTGCGTGCGCCGCACGTGGGCGATCCTCTCGCAGACCAGCCGGAGAGCTCTCTGCCACCGCGGCTCGCCGCCGGCTTCGTCCCTCTCAAATGCAATCTGACTCATCTGAAACAAAAACAGTCGCGTCGCATGCGCCATCTCCATGCAGCTCTCTCGAATCGGCCGGAAACTGAAGGCGAACTTCAGCACGAAAGGCCAAAGCATCGCCGTCGTCAGAAGCGGAGCCAGTCTTTGAATCGATTGCCCGCCGCCGGCAATCAGCGCCACCTTTGCTAGCGGCGCCACCGCCGGGAAAAGTACCACCATAAATTCAGTTTCTTGTTTCTCTACAAGGAGCTTCCAGCATTTATCTATACCTATCTATCTATATATATGTATATAGTTATACGGAGGAATATAATTTATTATAGCATGGTAGTTCGAGACATGATCATTTTCTAATGGTGAAGTTATGCATGCATATACACATATATAGACCTGTGTGTGTGTGTGTGTGTAAAGAGAATAGAGAGAGGTGTGTTTAAATGTATACCTAGTGAAATAGATATAGCGTAGTGAGAGTGGGGAGCTTTAGTTCACATGGAGAGAAATAGACGAAGCTATATACTTTTTTGCAAATTAAATATATTTGATTTTTGGTCTTATAATACGGTACTCTGGATCCCCCGTTACATAATGATGTTACACATTGTGTTTCATGACACAAATTTTTGACAGGTGTATCAACTAAGTGAGATTAATTATGATATAATCTTACGATTTATGTCCGTTCATTTGTACATTTATCAATAATCGAAACAATGTAATACAATATACAACACCATTGTATAACAGGGGATTCGGGCCGATAAACGGAGGTTATATATTGATGTTTAGACATCGAAATGTTGGATATTTTGAAATTATTAGGAAATAAATTACAAGACAAAATTGGTGGCCCTACAGTATTCGAGCAGGAAACTTCGTTGTAGTTTCATGAAAATAGGATTTTGTGAGTTCAATAATGTTGACAAGGGATGAGCTTTTGTTTTTCTCCATTTTAATTAATTTAGAGATTTCCAGAAGAAATATGTATGTGAAATCTGTGAAAAAGTTTATGGATCGCTGCTCCACGGTTGGGTCATATCCAGAATTAGTTCATATATTTAATTTACTGGAAAAACTTTCAATTATAAATACATCGCCATGTGATATTTTTTTATCCAGTTATTTATTATGTATATATACAATATACTCGTGTAAGAACGTGACAGAGGCGAACCAGAAACAGTTGAAATGGAGAGCGGGTCGGTTGTTTATTTTTTTCTTCATTGACTTCAAGGATTATCAATTCACCGTAAGTAGTAAAATATAATTAATGCGTTTGGTCTGTATTAATAATCATCCTCTAATATATTTCTTTTCAATTTTAATATTGTATGTTTTAGTTTAGTTTTATGGATATTATGTGAGCTTATTAGATCTAATTAGAATATATAATTCATCTAAAGAATGGAATATATAATTACTTTTAGAATATAATATATAAAATACTCAATTTTTGATAATTAATAATTACTTATCCCTTATCTTGCTGAATTGTTAATTAATTACCCCTGAAATAAACTGGCTTCAAATTCACGAACGAAACATTGGAAAAGTGTGATCTGTGGAATGACACATAGATTTCACTATGAGTGATAATGCAGTGAGTTTATAATTAGTGGCAGCTTAAATTAAACACAAATAGATAAGCTTTGACTGTGGAGATTCGACATGGCCAAGATGCTGTTATTGTTAAACATTTCTTTTAATTTATTTGCTTCATTTGGGAAATTCATAGAATTCTCTCACGTTTTCTCATAATATTCTGCTGTAGCATGATCGATCATTCTTATACATGCAGTTACATTTTTACCACTTTTGGGGGAATTGTTTCACATGAGGTGGTAAAGTGCTGAAATCATCAAATTCTAAATTATATATGTGAGATGATATATGTGCCTCAGCTCAACTGCTCATGGCCGCTAATAATGACATCCAGGATTGCAACTGCACATGAATCCCCCAACCAAAAAAACAGCCTCCCGCCTTAATCATTTAGACGGATTTGAGTTTGAAATCAAGGGAGAGTATGAGTTTGGATTAAGGATCCAAGGCGGGTATGAGTTTGGGTTGGTGGAAATTAGCGCAAGTTTTTGAAAAAAAGTTCTTTCAATGTATTGCCGTGATATTAAAAATACTATATCATGTCCACCATCTCGGGGTGCAGTGGTAAACACCTTTCTCATGACAATTTCTCATGACAGTAAAGGTTAAGAGTTCGAGTCTATGTGGAGATATTAGGGTTGGAATTAATTTAATATTGTACTTAAGTTTAAAAAAATAATAATAAAACTATATCCTAAAATATAATATAACTTCTTTAATTTAATTTTTATTAATAAAATATTAATTACTAATTAAATTTTCTTTTATATTAATACTCAATCTCTATAATGTATGCCCATTTCCTATAATATAATGAGACATCTGAATATTGACATGCTGTCGAAACCTCTGAAATATGAACTTAACAGCTAACGTCAAATAAATTTGTAGAGCAGCGAGTAAGGTCAAATCAATAGAAAATGGTACCAATTTTATTTTTCCAAAGCGATAGCAAATGAAGATATATACAAATCGGGTTAAAACTTAATTAGTCAAAGAATATATGTTTCCAATTGGGCATAAATAATTGATTATTTCAGAACCATAAATATAAAAATGCCTCGCACAAGTAAACTCACGACTCGGCGTATTTAAACTACCTCGATTACTCATCCAGTATGAGAAATAAAATTAGATCTTAAACTCATTAGATTAACATAATCACACTTAACGTGTAATTAAATTAAGCTAAGATTAACTCGCCCAGCACATGAAAATCCTAATCTAGAGAATGAATTAAACCAAAGAATATAGCCTCGGGCCCGTGGATGTTAATCCAACTCGTAGAAATAAATCAACGAGAGAGACTATTCTAGAGAACAAAAAATAGAAATAATATGTAAACTGACACTCAAATAAAATGAAAAATTGGGCAATATTCTTTAACTAGATCAGATGTAAGGTTTACCGATCCATAAAAATTGACACAACACAGAAATCTGTATACCCAATGAAACGATGCTCAGAGAATTTGGTCTATTTCATCTATTATAATATAGATAAATCCCTAAATATGCTAAAAGATATCATAAGAATCTTTTATCAATATCATAAGAACATATAAAAATACGAAACTTAATCAGGTGACTCTATTTTAAGCATTTAATTCAATAAAAAGGTACTGGTAAACATTACATGATTCATGAAGTAAAAAAGTGTTCATATATTGCTTAAATAAAGGAATAAATATGTTTTGCTTATTTATGGATGCATACATGTTGTGTTTTAGACAAATTGAGAAAATCAGTGGTTTGCAAAAGTTTCAGATTTTGTTTTAAAAGATAAATTTTATGCCGTATTTGAAAAATTTAGTAGTCCCAAACTCGGGTGGTTGAGACACATGTGAACGGATTTGGCCTGCCGAATTGGGTGTCATAGACTCGCCCGTTTCAAAAATTATTACTGACCCTTGTTTTATTGTAGAAATTCACACTTAAATGATTCCAACTAGGAGAATTATATTAGTTTTCAAATTTGCACACTTGTTTTGAGAGCTTTCTTACTGCACATTTTTTATGGGAGATAATATAGAAAGACTCGACTATTATTTTGAGGGTGTAAAAAATAGTGCAATTAACACGCTAAAAACTAAGAAGTATTCTTGGATCGATTCTATCTCATCTACAAATACTGATTCGACATGCGATTATACTATTAGACTTAATTCTTAAAGAAATTTTAACATCTTGTCTCAATTTCAAGTTTGATCAATATTTGAATCTCCAATTTTTTCGTTTAACATCTAAAAAATTTCAAAAACAGAATTTTCTGTAAAATTCCGATGCCTCAATATATTGAATCATTGTTGATGCAGAATATCGTAGAAGACGGTAGAAGAAAATACAGAGCGCGGAGAGGGAGAGCAAGATGAAGAGAACCGTTATTTTATTTCTCAAAAAGAACATATACACCAAATTCAAGATTTTCAATATGTATAAAATATAAATTCAGTTAAATATAAATAATAAATAATGTCCACAGAGAAAATATTTATAACACAGACTTCAATTATCGCATTGCACAATATTTTCTTAAATTACTAGGGGGTTTCATGAATTTTAAAATGTCAGTTTCCATGATTAAGCTGAATTAATTAGTAAAATATGAAGACTTTGTGGATGATTTTGTGAAAAATATAGTAAAGCGATAATTAATTTTAAAATAAGTTATAGTCCAATGAAGCACTAGCATCAACTAATTTTGTTGTGGAAAATGCGAGCTCTTTTTCTTCGTCCCGCACAGCTTCTCCCGATTTCCAGTCGCATTCCGATCAAAATCTTCGACCCACTACTCACTGATTCAACTCACCACAGACCCACTCGAATTTTCAATTTAAAAATGACTACCGAGTCGGCCCATATGTTCGAACTCACTCTCCCGGCTCAACTCGACCACCCCGTCACCGTCGCCGCCGCCGCCGGAGTCTCAGAGTCTGATTTCAGGCACGCTTTTCATCTCAATCTTTCTTATTCAGCTCAAGATTTTGTATTTCTTTTTCTGCTTTCGGAATTTATTTGTATCAAATTTTCCTCTAGAAAAATGAATTCTTGAACTCAGTTGTAGCATTTGATACTACATTTGCACTGCGTTTATGATGCTCATATCGAATTAGGAGTTGCTTATGAAATAATAGGGGTCGCTTTAGACCTTGACTGTATCTTATTGTAAGCAGATAGATGATGAAATTTATTGTAGCTTTTGTGATTCTTCTAGAATTTCTATGATATTTACTCTTGCCTCTGAAGAAAAGCAGTGTGTGAATGTTAGTTAGTGGCAAGGTATCTTTTTTTAAAGCGAAAAAATGGCTGAGAAAATCTAGATCAAATAACAACCAGGAGTAGTTGTCTAAGATAGTTCTTTTGCTAGCTGAAAAATGAAGTTTTGCAAAAAAGAAAGCTGAAAGCACATATGAATAACTATGAATAATAAATTCATAAGATGTGCAATTGTCCATTGTCTCCGAAAGAACAACTTTATTTGGGCTGCGGAGGAAAAATGTAAGCTTGCAGGCTGAGTGTAATTTTCTATTCATTTGAAGAATGAAGGAACTCACATAACTGACAATGTGTTCCATCATTTCCAATTTTATGCTGAATCTTTTTAGCTAACACATTGCACTCTTTGCTGTCAGAATCGCTGTTGCTGAAGTGCCACATGACTTTGAATCTGAATTTTGTTACATCTTTGTTTAAATTAAGTCAAATGGAACATCTTATTTCTAAATTGTTCTTATATTTTCAAATATGAGCATGAAGTGTTGGAGAAAAGGTTGCATTAGTGATATCAACCGTTTATTGTTTGGACTTTAAGCTCTTCTTTGATTCTTATACTGAGCATAGGCTTTATTTAACATGCACATAATATGGATGTGAAGGCTGAGTGACAATCCCAAATATTACTAGCTTCATTGTGACAGATCACGTGTTACCTGATTGTCGGTTTCTATTGATTGAGTCTATATTTGTTGCAGGAATGCCATTGAATGTTCTTTATTCAAACAGTGGTTGAAAAATATACAAGCAGAAAATGGACTGCTCTCTGATGGTGCCATGTCTTTAAAGCAGGTGATAATTCAGGTTAGTATTATCACATTCTTTTAAGATTCTTGCCATTACTATTCTTTCCTGCGGGCTAAGTTTTCATGTTATGCATTTTATTCGTCAAGTTGGTTTCATTTTCATTATCGTGGAGAACTTTTGAGCTAAGAATTCTTTCTACAATAGCTTTCATTTCTTATTGATGCTGATCTGGAAACTGTAAAAACTATGGTTATGCTGGATTAGCTAGTTTATGCTACTATATTTGAGAAACAGCAGAAGCAAACTTTTACTATCCATGCAGTCATTCTGGTAAAAAAGAATGACCTCAAAAAAATAGAAACATGACCCATTCAATGGGACCATATTAGATTCTTTCTCTGAAATAATTCTGTGATAACAATGCAAATGCTCCACAGTAATTCCGGATGTTTCATCGCCTATATAAACATATCATTGATCGTGTTTGTATCTTCTTTTTGAGGAGACCATAATGAACGTAGTTGTGCTTGCACAACACTGAAGAGAGTTCGAAATCTCATATTTTTCTCTATTTATAAGTAATATCATTAGCATAATTTGTTAATTTGTAACCCTAACTGGCAATGCAACTTAGTCATGAGGATGCCAAATGTCATCAACTTTCCTTGTTATTGAGGGTTTAGCTTATATCTGTATGTTGTTTGAGTTCTTTACTTGTTGCTGACAGGGCGTAGACATGTTTGGGAAGCGTGTTGGATTTTTGAAGTTCAAAGCAGATGTAATTGATAAACAAACAGGAAAGAAGGTATCTCAAGTTTCTTAATAAAACCTTCTTTACTAATGCTACAGGATAAGGTTCAAATATTTTTGTTTTCCCATTTACTTTCTTATACATAGATTTCCTCATTATGTCTAAAGTGAAATTGGCTAATGAATCTTGTAGATTATGGATAACAATTCATTAAAATATTGTTTACTCTTTGCTCCTAGAAAGTAGGAATTC
This sequence comes from Ocimum tenuiflorum, assembly GCA_001278415.1. Lineage (NCBI taxonomy): Eukaryota > Viridiplantae > Streptophyta > Magnoliopsida > Lamiales > Lamiaceae > Ocimum > Ocimum tenuiflorum. The sequence goes on along the minus strand of AYJT01058385.1, from coordinate 4,233 downwards.
TAAACAGTTACTTGAGTTTGTTCTACCAGCTCCCTAGGCAAAGTTTAAAGTACTAAAATTTTGAATAGCATGGTGGATCTGGGTGAATAATTGATTTTTCCTCGATATAACCTAATATCCTTGGTTAAGGTGGAGTGGTTCTCTATTTCTTAGCCCTTATAAAATCGTCTTCATTTGTATATAAATGGATAGGTTCCCGGAATAACTTTTGCAAGAGGACCAGCTGTTGCAGTGCTAATCCTTTTGGAGTCAGATGGAGAGACATACGCAGTGCTGACTGAGCAGGTAGTTCTTCTGTTTTGCTTGTAATTATTTAAGACAATATCATGCACTTAATTCGCCCATTCACCGATCAACTTCTGTGAACACGGAAGGTTAGGGTCCCTGTTGGAAAACTTTTGTTGGAGTTGCCAGCTGGGATGTTGGATGATGACAAGGGTGACATAGTTGGAACAGCTGTTCGAGAGGTCTCTCTCTCTCTCTCTCTCTCTCTCTCTTGCAATCATCCTAACTAGCCAAGGTTCTTCTATTGCCATTAATATTTACTCCATTACATCATCCCTATGAAATTTCGCATTAGTTCACCATCCTGTTCTTTTTGAGTGTCTAGAACACTTTCACTGTCAACAATATCAAGTTGCTCTATGCTTTACTTTATTGTTATTGGGAATATACGATGATCCTTATATGAAACAGATTAGCATGATAATGCCTTATAATTTTTGAATAATCTTCAGATTTGAAACCTTTGTGCACCAGAAGTTGTAAATAGGATTGAAATGACATTTAATTAGTGCTTATGTCCCAAGGTTCTGTTCTTTTTACCTGCATACACCTGCACTAAACTTTCTCGATCTTGTTGGACAGGTTGAGGAGGAGACAGGGTTAAACTTAAACATCGATGATCTAGTCGATCTTACCGCCTTTCTAGATCCATTAACTGGGAATCAAGTGTTTCCATCTCCGGTGAGAGTTTATATATCTTTTACTAGAAGTTCTTTCCTGTTTCATCGACAGAGATTCCCCGCTAGTTCATATTTATATCGCCGGTGCACATGTTCATTGCGTTAGATGGTGAACCATAACCGGTTATTTTTGTTTTTCTTACTTTTCTCTTTACTCCCCACTTTCGTCGTTCAACTGATGCTTCAAATATCAGGGTGGATGCGATGAAGGTATTGGTTTGTTCCTATACAGAGGAAGTGTTGATAAAGATATCATAAGACAATTACAGGGGAAAGAAACGGGTCTTCGAGATCACGGTGAGCTGATCCAGGTTCGCGTAGTCCCTTACAAAAAGCTGTGGCGTAGTACTGCCGATGCAAAGGTTTTGATGGCTATTGCCCTCTACGAAATGGCCAAAAGAGATGGTTTGCTCCCACTGAAAGATTGAGCTGTTGTTTCGCATGCAGTTGGCACCGAATCTAGTTATTTTTCTGTCTTAATGCTCAAGACCAGTAGAACCTTCACTTATAAACATGCTGTATAGTTGTTCTCCAATGCATGTTGCATATTTGTTCTTTTAGTGAAGTGGTTAAGAAAACCATCAAGGAATAAGGTTAATTGTAGTTGCTTGTATTCTTGAAGATCAAGAAACAGAATTCTTTCTTGCATATGCCAACCTTGCGGTAATGTTAGATTCAGACAAGAAATTGCACAAATAAGTAGAACAGTTTATTTATTTGCTGGTAAAGTGATCATACTCGAGCAGTTTATTTATTTCCTTCTTCTCTATGAAATAATACAGTGTAGTGTACAGAATAACAGCAGCAAGACGTAGAGCTCAAGATTTAGTGCTGACAAAATCTGCATTTGTTGCTTCCCAAATAGTAGTACCATCACAAGTGCAAAGCTTTTTGTAATTTTCACCAACACCTGCGCTTCTAGCAACCACTGCAGCTGCAATACCCTCATCTGATTTATCTTCGGTTTCGTACACTACTATGGATCGTCCGACAAGATCGGCCACTTTTAGCTTCTCCTTGGCCTCAGAATAGAATGCATTGCCTTTTTCATCGACATCTAATGTTCCCAGGTCGCCGAGTGGCTGAATGATTAAACAACTGGGGTTACTGAGAGAACATAAAAAACCAAAGAGCACTGGAGCAGGCACATGGATGCCATTATTATACAAACCTCTTTTTCATCCTTTGTGGGATTAAACACTTTGCCTGTGCTGGCAGCACCTCTTGTGAGATCACCAAATTCGTTGATCGACCAACCATGCTTTCCAGGGGGCATACCACTGAAGTTGGCTTCTATCCTTGTTAGTTCCATGCTGACTTGGGCTAAGCGGATGACACCAAATATAGATGGACCTTTAAATTCGGCAACAACAGCCGAAACTAGAAAATCTGCATTACACAGCAGGTTGTAGCTCTATTAATACAACAGAGAATTCAGAATCCAATAGATAGAGATCAGAATGGCGGGGCTATTTGGTATAAGGGAACTCGAGTACGACACAGATGATGTCTATTGGGTCCTCTACGCCTCTCCTACTTTGAAAAATGTTTTCCCTCTTATCATTGCATTACATTGAGTACTAGGTAGGTTGTAATTACAAGAGCAAAAAATAGGGAAATCACTTCAAAATTTAGTCATAATCGAAAAATATCATAATAAATCACTAATTAATAAAATCTGAACATCTAAACCACTAGTCCTTTTCTTCAATTGAACTTTTTGAATTTCCGAAGTCATGAAGATTGAAACATAATAAAATAGAGAACATCCAGATGAACCAACATTCTGAATAACTGAAGCATGAAGTTTTGTGAGAGTGCATTTACTTACCATCTGGTAGTCCTTGTCCAATCAATCTAGCCTTTCGACCAGTCTGCTCCAAAGCTTCAGTCAAATTCTTGACGGGTGAAGTTCCAAGAACCCTTACTACTTGATTGGTTAGGTCCACATCTACCTTTTTAACACCTAAATAAAAGAACAACGGACAAGAATCGTGTTAAGATTGTAGGACAAATACTATCTAAGAGCAACCAGAAACAAAGCATTATTACTTTCTTAGATCCTCACCATCAACAGTCTGCAACTTATTCCTGACTGAATTAACACAGCCCTCACATTTCATATCCACCATATATTCAGTCTGTTCAAACATCATGCAATCAGTAAGAAATATTGCAATACATAGTCAATTAATATCGATAGATAGCAGATGGTTACCAAACATATTTTCTACGGTAAATCATTAGTCACTAAAAAATACAGAACCAAGGTTTACCGAAGGACGAGGTAAACCAAGAGGACAGATAGCCAAAGAGAAGAACACAAATGAAATGTCAGGGCCCTTATAGGTATATGTTGATTCACAAAGCACCACACATGGGATACACTATTTCTTTCTTTCTTTATTTATTTTTTGTAGGTTGTAGGTGGGGGTTGCAAACACAAGGAATATGACAATCGGATTGACTTTGTAGATCTAGACAAGGAGGGACAACACTCACATATTTTCCTTGTTTATACAACTAGTAGTAAAGAAAATGGAAAGTGTCAGAAGATGTAGAGGACATAACCTAGATTTCGTAGGAGGTTTTATGAACTCAAAAAAATGAACTGAAATAATTCACTGATCTTCTAAACATAAAACTAATTTTACTGTTTCTAACAAGGATCAAGATTGAGATCCACGAAAGGAAATAAGTCTTGCAAGCATGTCCCTTTCTTTGTTCTAATCATCTGATTTTGTGCCAATGCCACATCATCCCTTTCTCTTTTTACTGACCCTCCTTTGGATTTTGAATTCAAGCCAAATTACAAATATATTTCACAGGAAATTCATCTCGCCTCTACACAGATGCATGTGGCGGCTGTTAATAATGCTGTGATTCCAGCGACGTCCATACATTGCTACTACTAGTTAACTGCACCACCTTCATAACAATTTGAGTTGAGTATGCCCACATATGAATCTACAGAATTCAATAAATTATAGTGATTAGGCTATAAGAAGATTATTCTACACACTTCAAGAGTTTTGAGAACATGCAACTTGACGGATATCCTATAGCTTAAATCCAATAAAGATTAATCAGCAAATATCCACAATGAAGATCAATCAGCAAATTCTGAATCTTTACGACCGTCGAGATATTTTCCCAATCAATACATCCTTTAATCAAACCCACACAGCGCCCCGACAATAAATAAATCATCACATTATGCGACGAACGAGCAAGAAAGAAAAACTCACAAGCAATTCAGGCAATACGG
>AYJT01058368.1:0-15380 GCA_001278415.1 Ocimum tenuiflorum | reverse complement strand
ACTACAGTCCTCCGCTCTACCAACTGAGCTAAGGTCGGTTACATTTAATTTTTAAATATTTTTTATTTAAATGTTATTAAAATCCATAAAATATATCATCCTCAAATTGGATTATCTAGTGGATGAGATTATAGTTCATCTCCTATTACAAAATACCAATAAATGACATATATAGAAATTATGATTACTTAATTACAATCAAAATGGGAAATTTGTAAGTCTTTTCTTTCTTGAATTAAAAGATTTATATACTAGTCCTTCCATCCATATTTACAATAAATGTCGAAAGTATAATCTTATCGTAGATGATGCAAACAATCAGGGATATTGCTAGAGTACGGTCCACAGGGTCGATCGACCCCACGACGAATTGAAAATTTTCTTAGTAGAGGTATTTGATTGGGAATCCTATGTGAAAATCGTTGTGATAATTATGTTATCTAAGCCCCCACAACGGATCAAAAATTTATCCAGTGTAATATTCAATTCGGAACCCCCACAACGCTCAACTTCTAGATCCGGCACTGCAAACAATGTTTTCATATACGCCATTGAAAGAAACGATCACTTAATCACGGTATTGGTTTTGAAATTTGTAGATTTTGTTGTAATTATGCTAAGCATTGTCCAATAATTTGTTTATCAATGTTGAAAGAAAACAATCTTTCTACTTAAAATATTCATGAACTGAATTATAATCAAAAGACTTTAGGATTCTTATTTACATTGCCATGATATTACATGAATGTTAACATGTATCATTAACTTTTATGAACCTCCTTCAATATAAACAAAACCATAGCCCAAAAAAAGGTAAAAATTTGATGAACTGTCTGAATTTTTAATTGCATATATGTGGATTTTATTCAATTATATGTCGGATTATTTTCTCCAACGACAAAAAGCCGACTTTGCACCGTCTGATCGTTCAATTTAAATTTTAGTCAATTTTTCTTCGTTATACTAAACTGGTGACATGAAAATCCAATGGTGCATAGTCAGCTTTCTTTCGCCGGAGAAAACAATATATCATATAATTAAACAGAATCCACATAGTTTATCATATAATTAAAATTCGAATAGTTTGTCGTGTAATTGAAAATTTTCGTACAGTTTATCATGCGATCGAGAGTTTAGCCTTTAACAAAATATTAAAGTTTCAAATCCTTGGTGTTGTTACTACAAGCAAAAGGGCTCCTCAAACAAAGGCCCCAAAAAAAATATTAGGAGCAGCTGATGCACATTTTTGCACGATCAACTCAATCTTCTTGAGGAGCTCCTCTTCCATCACTACTCCGGGAAGGTTCCGGTGAGTCGAATATGGTCCAACGTACGACGTAAACCGTACTTGTTCACGGCCGCCATGGCAGCTCTGTATCCGCCTCCATAGGCCGGAGAAGCGTCGTGGGTGATCTGGTGCATGAAAAACTTGCCTAGCTTGTTCTCCGCACTCGACTTGCCGCCTTTCTTGGATGACGACGACCAAGGAGAAGACGACGATGATGAAGACGAAGCAGTCGATGACCATGTTGAGGATGAAGTTACCTCCGATTCGAGCCATAAGTGAGCCAGCACTTGGCAGATGCCTTCCTCTACCTCGTGTCTCAGATTACGATACCCTGCATTCTCCGGAAGATATGCAGCATCAACAAACAATTCGGAAACTTCAATCAAATGACAAACTATCTGAATTTTCAATTACATGACAAACTATGCGGATTTTGTTTAATTATATGATGGATTGTTTTCTCCAGAGACGGAAAGTTAATGGAGCACCGTCGGTCTTCCATGTGATCAGTTTAGTGCAACGATGAAAAGCTGACTAAAACCTAAAGTTGAACAATTTGACGGTGCACAATCAACTTTCTGTTGCAAGAGAAAACAATCCTTCGTATAATTGGAAAAATCAATTTGGTTTTGAGTTATTAATAGGGCTCAGATTAATTAATTATCATGCAGAACTGATCATTAGATAAAGCAAACAACCATTCAACTCATAATAGCGTCCAACGTAAAAATTCAGACGAATAGTTACGATATAATATATGCTATACATACATACATACATACATCATAATTATAACTATCAATGATTAGTTCAACTTAAAGGCGATGAATATTACCGTTAAGACGTAACCATCCGTGCATCAACTCATGTGCAAGGATTGCTCCGGTTTGCAACCTGCAGTAAGAACTTATTTTAAGAGTTTCGCATTACATGTCAAGGATAATAAAAACTCCGGAAAGAATTAGAGGTTTCTTTATCGTATAGCTTTATTTTTAGTTCTAGAATAGTTCGAGATAAAATAATTGATATCATTTAATTGAATAAATAGAAACAGTTACCTTGGGAGGCCATACAAAACCAGAATGGCTGTAACCTCACACCTTCTCACCAGCTTATGTGGTTGTGTCCTCATTCCTATTAGTCCACATCGCTCCATTCTCGGCCTTCTCGATACCTGAATATTTATCAAAAGATATAGATGGACCTTTAGTAATGATAGAATTGTGTTTCTGCTAATGCTTTCAAGAGATGATGAAGATTTTAAAGATTACATCAATCATAAAGTTGAAGCATGCTAAGTGTTGTTGAAGTAGAAGAATAATATTTTTATAATCTAAATTGATGAATGCATAACTATTGTAGGATTTTTTATTTCAAGAGAACAAGCTTTTGTGTAAGAGAGAATGAATGTTTTAGAGCATAAGAAAATTTATAAAACTATACGTGTGAAAATAAATTCGTAAATTTGCAAACATGACAAGATAGCCCGAAAACTGGAGGGTTAGGATTTGGGACTAGAATTTTCAGCCTAAAAATTTGAACTCGATTGATAGGAACCGTGTAGGCTGCAACTGGAAAGGACAGATCGGAAACAAAATGAGCCAACCCAGTTGAAATCCTGATACGCATCAATCGATAGTGATTCAAATATCCTTAGAGTCCATTTAGAGATATATGGTTATTTCCTTTATTGAGTCAGTCATTTCCCTAATTTAGTTATTTCCTTATTGAGTTTGTTATTTTCTAATTTAGTTATTTCCTTGTGGAGTCAGTTGTTTCCTTGTAATTGTTAGTATCTTTTCAGTTTATATTGAAGTTTTTCTATTTGCATTCAATCTTCAATTGCGTACATATCACATTCCTCGGTAAATCTTTAATGTCTTCATTATTTATCAAATATATTAGCACTATTATATACCTTAAAAGCTCCAATACTAGAGGTTAATTATGATGTTAAAAGTAAAAATTATAATGTGGACATCAATCAGGCCAACCCACCGGACTTTGGGCGACTCTTCAACTTGGGTCCATTACTTTTTTTCTTTTACTAAGGTGGCGTTTGGTTTAACTGTCGGGAATCACTATGGGTATGAGTTTGATAGTAGAGGGAATGACTATGGATTTGGGAATGAAACCCACCAACTTATTTCGGGTTTCATTCCATTCCCCTATTCCAAACCCCCCAACAAAACGCCACCTAAATATTTCAAAACTAACCCACTTCTTGACTACGTCCATTCAAGTCAACATATTAATATCGGACCAGATCAATATCACTAGATATAGAACTTACAATACTACAATATCATAAATGAATGGGATTGAAGAGCTTACACTAGTAACAGTCTGCTCTTCTGACAGGCACAATCCTCTCGTTTCCGGCATGTGATGCAACCCCTGCAACATGAAAATGATTTCACAAAAGAAGTTCACAGCAATATCAACACGGTGAAGGAGAAGTATCCGAGCCTTACATGTTTCTCCCCTTCGATGGCCTCGTTAAGGGCTAGTCTTTCAACAAGAAGCATCGGGATTTGCTGATCGATTCTCATATTCAATCCCTCGTAGTAGTCCCTAATGGCGTGGTACAATGGTTGGCAATCTCCAGTATCCATAATAGCCGACTCCATGCACTCTAAGCATATACTACGACCGTCTCCCAACGATATGTATCTAGCATTCCACGACTTGAAACGACAAGGACTACTATAAGTTGCAGGATTTCGTCTGATCAAAGAACCGTAAAAATAATGTATACCTCCAATCGTTCGCAGCTACAGCACCTCACCGTGTGGTCGTGTTCGTGTGAAGGGCAATATTTTTGAGACCAGAATGGGTGGCATTTGTATTCTATCAAGCCGATTGCGTTGGTAGGTATCTGCAAATTACGGTAGTACATTAGTGTTGATGATGGGATTCGATCATGTCGAGTGGAAGAATATGAAAACATGTCGTAGAGAAGTAGTAGCAGGAAAGTAGTAGTTATGTTATTGTTGTGTGTTATTTATCAAATTGATACACTTTTTATACTCGTAGAGCTATTATATTCTCGTAAGTAGATCACTCTAACATAGAAAGTAAATCATTACAAAAACTATCATATTTAAATAGCCTTCGACGGATCACAACAAAATGTGTTATCGTGAGTTACGTACGAATTGATGGCAGACTTCACACTTTGGATGAGTGAGCTCTTTGAAGCAAGACTTGTGGTATGTGTTTTCGCCTGACAAAGAGAACTAGAATAAAGGAAAAAGAAACATATATAAGATTTAAATATCATAAGTAATAATTTAAAGGGATATTCTTTTGTCACATGATACAGATAACATGAGTATCTTCGTGTTTTACAATTGTCCATCGTTAAAAAATATGAAAACAGGAAAAATGGGATTTGTTGAATGTTTGGATGATATTAAATATGAAGGGTGGTCTATATGTTCAGGCATTTTGTTTTAATTTGTTTGAAAGTTTCTCTGCTCGATGATTTGAAGACCTTTTTTATATAATTTTATTGGGTCAAACCCTCAATTGCATGATAACCTATTCAAAAATTTTCAATCACGTGATAAACTATGTGGATTTTGTTCCATTATATGACAAATTGTTTTCTCCGGAAAAAACTAGTTGTGTACCATCGGACTTCCATGTCACCAGTTTAGTGCGGCGACAGAAAGTTGACTAAAACCTAAAATTGTACAATCCGATTATCCACAGTCCGCTTTCCGTGGCCGGAGAAAACAATCTGTCACGTATATTGAACAAAATCCACATAGTTTGTCATGTAACTGAAAATTTGGATAATTTGTTATGTATTGAAAATTTTTTCAATAATTTGTCATGCAATTGAAGGTTTGTCCTTTTTATTGCTTTGTGGGGTGATTTGAACTTTGAAATACTTGCTTAGGATGTTCGGATAAAGACCAATCTATTTGCATCATCTAAAAATCTCGTTATAATGTTGATGGCCAGTAATGATTTTTCATCATATACTGTTTGTACATTTGACATGTAAAAGAAAAATAGGTCTGTCGCCTAGGCGCTCTGCCCTAATCGAGCACCGAAACAGCACCTAACAAGTTTTGCAGACTCAATTAGTAATTAAAAACCAAAGGGTGTACCTCATGTTCAGTAATAGGGTAACCGCATGCAAAGCAACGAAAGCATTCTGGATGGAAAAAAGTCCCCATGCAACCGAGATAATTCCCGTGCACGATGTCTTGCTTGCAACCTCCACATTTTCTGCAAGATATCAGTTCTAAATATTACGGTCGAAGAAGCTTCAGAACAATGTCTACGAATACTGATGCAAAGAAATATGGATCAAGTGAGCCCATACGACAGAAGTACCTATATTCCTCTGGATAATAATCTCTAATGCCATATGGAGGGTATCGAGCTGAGTTGAATCTATCGTGAAGTGTCCTCGCTAGATCTTCGTCGTTAACTGTTCTCCTATATCCTGCATGATAAGTTTGTTGTAAAGTTATACAAATAGTATGGAGGAAATAACAAGAAGATATTACCATTTGGTTTGTTTAAATCCTCAGCCAAAGACAGAGCGATCGCACGATCCAACTCCTCTTTTTCTTTATTGCCTCGAGACCGGTCATCCTGCAGAGTGTTCAAAGACCTCAAATGAAGAAAACACGAGGCAGGTTCAAGAAAAAGGAGTCGATAAACTGTAAATTATCCATTCATCTTAGACGAACTTCCATCATAAATTGAAAGCATCACAGCTCAAATATTGTAATTATAAACTATTTCAAAAGCAATGATGCAATAATAAGCTCCAGTTATCTGAAAATGCAGTTGGTCAATTTATATTTTTCGGGTCTCAAATTGATCGCAGATAATTGCATTTAGCAACATTACATAAAGTATTGAGTGCAACTACCAAAAAACATATGAAATATTTCTCTGAAGTTCAGTTTTCTTGAATCAAAAAGTATTACAGAAACTGTCTCTTCGACATCCAAATAAAATCGTGCAGGTTGATATGATTAGAATTAGTATGGTATGCCGATTGCTGATAGATAACCATACAATAATAACCCAAATTTACCCTTTATTATTTTCAATAACTATCCAGAAATTAGTTTATTTTTTCTTTGGGAATAGTATGGTCCACAGCTTGTTAAGTCTACAGATAAAAAGATTTGAGATGTGATATAAAATAATTTCAAAAGTAGGATAAGTATATGATACCAATTTCAAAAGTCACTATTGATATAATTTCCATATCTGGAATATATTCCTCCCAGCTGCAAACAATAAAACTCCCTTATGCCCTTGTGAATTCAAATCCACAAAAACACGACGAAAGATATTCCAACAGATAGGGGTGTCAGTTATGAAAGCTCAACTTTGAGAATAATCATAACAACATATCTCAACCAACTAAATCACCCTCCATTAAAGCTTTTCAAGAGATTCCAACTTGAAAAGATTTTCATCTTTGGGGATTCAAGCTAGTTCAGTACGACACACGAAAAACAGAAGATCAATGGCCATTTCTAGCTAGCTAGTTCAGTAGAAATGAAGAGATTATCGATCAATACCGAAGATCTATTTGGTCCCCGCAAAATGATGTTTCCATCGCCGAAAGATTGAGGTTGCTGTCCACTTGTTGCAACTCTCCTTCTACTAGCACCACCATTGAAAAGCTTGCTTAGCCATTTCATGAACCATGACTTCCTCTCTCCCGACGAAGAGACGATATGCCCTGCTTAAACCCCACAGCCATCTTATATCACTCCACCATTACATAATTTACATTAGCCCTCAAATCTTTGCACAATCAAGTATCAACCAACAGTAACAACATCAACAAAATTAAAAAGAAAAAAGCAAAAGAAAGAAAGAAACTCAACTTTTTTAAGTAAACATACAAGCATCAAATCAACCGGAATGCAAAATACTTAAGCCCATAGACATAATCACGAGACAAGAAAGCCCCAATCGCACGGCAATCATCTGGATAAGGAAGAAAACAAGCAACCTTCATGCATAATTTGAAAACTGACCAAGAATCTCATGACCCATCAAACAAATTGACAAAAAGGCATCATCTTTAGGCAAACAGAATCGAAATTCAGCAAGATAATGTCCACCCAGAACCAAATCATCATGTGGGAACAAAAAGAAACCACCCAGAAAGCGGAATCTTCATTCTTGAAGTGAAAACTTTACCATAAATGCAAGGCTGCGCGAGGTGTTTGACATTTGAGGAAGCCATAAGACAAAGAAGGAAGCTTTGGGAGAGAGATGAAGAGGGGGGAGAGAGGAAGAGGGAAGTTTTTTCATGGTTGATAAAGCTAAGGTTTGAGAGAAGAAAAAGGTGGGAAAAGAAAGAAGGAATCTGAGAGAGGGGAAGAGATGCTTGGATTGGAGAAACAAGGGAGGAAAGTTAATGGGAAGAGAATGTGGTGACGAGAAAGAAGATGATGCTGATTGAGGCAGGATCAAGAAAAGGGGGGAATATGCAGAAAGGCTTCGAATTTGGGGCTTTGAGTGATCAACAATGTTTCTTGGCCATGAAAGAACAAAGCTAGAGCAATCCACACCAGTGCTTTTATTTTCTTTCTTTTCATTTTTTTCTTTTTTATTGTCAATCTTCTTGTTGAAAAATAAAAATGGAAAACGCAGGTTGTTTGGATAGAGGTGGCTATCCGTGTGTCTCATTTGATTATCGTGTAAATCTGTTAAGGATATATTTGATCATAATACGACTCAAATTGTTAGGTTTCAAACACGAATATGCATGGATCCGACACGAACACGATAATGATATGTTAAAGTATGATTCGATGAACACAATAATGATTCAGATTATATATTATCCCAAATTTCATCTAGCAACTACGACTTGAAGTCCACAGAAAATCGTGCCAGGGGGTGTTGATAAGCGCAACATTTAACATCGTGACAACACGTGTCCGAGTAGGATTAAGACTTGAATGATCGTTTTACTGTGAAAATATGCATGTTTTAACGACCACATTAGCTCAAAATTAACATCGTAATGATGATACGACGGAATTACTCAACGAAAGGCCATTTGATTTGGGATAATTTGTGGAACTTTTAGAAGTCAAAATAGATTTGCCTAATCAATCATAACTTAAAATAGATTTACATATTTTTCATTTCAGGTGTACCAACATACAAGTTGTATTAAATGTTCAATTTACGGTTTCAATAATATAACTTAAAAATAATTTTTGATTCGCAACTGCATATACGAATTTCAATTGCTTCATCATCGAAAAAAATGGTCTGAATCCTCTGTTACACATTGTGTTACATTACTTAGATTATTGACAAGTGTACAAATCAATGGAGATTAATTATGGTAGAATCTTTTATTTGTTAAGGACATAATTTACTTTCATTAATTTGTACACTTGTTAATAATACAAGCAATGTAACACAATTGTGTAATATGGGATCCGGACCCAGGAAAAAAATACCTCAGCTTTTGAGACTTCTTTTTCGATTTTATGAAAGTATCTCCAGCCAAAATGTGCTAAAAAGCTAGATTTTTATTTTAATGAGCAACATGCAGACAACAGTATTACTTTTTTCTTTTTTTTTAATTGATAGTTGTCAGCAAAAAATTATTCCTTCGTTTAAAGAATGTAATATTTTCAATTTTTTTTCTTCTTTTAATTATCTGTGGATTGGTTTTCTGGATTTGTCACGGACACATGCATGGAGGAGAAAAAAATAAATACGATTTGGGTTGTATTTGTTTAGATCACATTTTTAATTTACTTTTCATGTGTTTATGGCTCGTTCGTTTAGTCCTTGTTTTATGTTTCATTAAAATTGTTTTGGCATATAATATAAGGTATCACAAGAAAATAAGCAAGCAATAAATTAATTCAATCTTTTCTCTCCAAGTTTCTCTTCTCTCGTTTATCCTCTCCTGTTTCTAAGATCTCTCATTTCTTCTCGAATTCTCCGAGTTATCACAAAGTAGAAATCATAATTATTGATCATTGCAAAAGAGTATAAATGATCGTAATTGGTTCCGTTGATTATTCAATGGTAAAAATTATTTACGACGGAACCAAGATCTTGACACTCGACTTGGTCCTTTTTATTTCTTCCAACAATAAATTATAGATAATTAAAATATTCAAGCAACTTTCAGAAACTGGAGGACATTTTATTCCACAAACATACACAGTAATTTCAAACGAATAAAAAATTAATATAACATCTCTCAACTCAATTCTTGACCACAATCTAGCCTTCTAGAATTTTTACGCACCAAAGAGTAGACACATTTTGATCACATCAATGGACAAAAAGTGGCATAAATAGTGTATTCCAAAACACTATACACGCCGGAGTCCTCTCCTACACGGGAGGAGAGGATTCCGACGACAGCGTAGCCGCGGGTAAATCGAAACACGCCGGTCCCACCAACAACTGCCAAGTGACGTTGTCGTGGGGCCACCGGGTTCCGCCCGGCGACGCTCATGGTGCTCCCGTTGTATTTCCCCGACGTGAAGACGAAGCTGTAGCTCATAGCCATAGCAGTAGTCTTCACGTCGGCAGAAGTCAATATCCCCTGGGCCCGGCCCAGCTCCTCAGAGTCGTTGTCCGGCCCAGAGGTGACCGTGTTGTCAAGGACCAGGGTTAGCCCGAACGATGTCGGCGAGGCGGCCGTGACCGAGGCACGTGCCACCTCGTACGACGTCGTGTTGGGACCACCCACGACGTCTTGAACATAGAAATGAATCTTGGTTAGCTTTTCGTTTCGTAGGCAAATGTTGTCGAGGAGTAATTGATCTTCGTCTTGGTCGTTGGCTAGTTTTCTGGCATGATTGACATGAATTTGAGTGGCTATGAACAAAATAAAAATTGCTTGAATGTTGAGCTTTGCCATGATATACTTGTTGTTTGTAGTGTAATTGTAGATACAAAAACTGGAAGGCCTTTGAGTTATCATCATTTTTGTGCTGAGATGAGATTTTATAGGGGGTTGGTCAAGATTGTTAAGCAACATAATTAATATTAATATTGTTTATAATTATTTCTAGGAGGACAAATTAGTTCGTTAATTTATGATTGGGCGACGTTGGACTTAAGTACAGATGTTCTAACACGTTCTATTTAATGTGTATACAAATATTTGTGGATAGACAAGATGGTTTAATTCGTTTTACGGATCTAAAAATTCTACTCAATGAACTAAAAGATAAAAATTGATATTATTATTACGCGATCAATTTTGAGTTTTGAACCATTATAATTGTCTCCCTTCAAATCTAAAATATGCAATAATATAGCAAATTAAATTGCTATTTTTATGCTCTTAATTTAAGTTACGTCATGTTCATGTTCATAATAAAGAAAAATATATAATTACTCATCTTAATTAGAATTTCTTTAGCCTCATATGCGGATTGTAATATCTCAAAAATTAGGTATTGCATTAGTTTCTTTACAATTAAATTTAATTTAAAAACACTTATACAAGCATTGAAAATTAAGTATTTTTTAGCCATAAATTTAATGTAAAAATGGTTTTTGATGTATTAAATGAAAAAAATATAAAGAAAATTTTAATTAAATATATCAGTAAAATGGATTAAAAACGAGTCCTAATTCTTTGAAATTATAATAACAATGTAATATAAAATGGCGTAGGGTAAAAATGAAATCTATAGACTCTTCATGGTTGAAATATCAATTTTCTAATGGAATCCGATGACCAGAAAGAAATTAAAGATTGCTAACTTTCGTTGACCATTTTTTATTTTTTATTTTGGTAATTTTCTAAAACTTCTGTTTAATTTGTTGACAAATTGATTGTCAACAACGTATTGCCTGGTGTATTATTTAATGATACGTGCCCGGTCAATATAATACGATTTATTAAAAAAATAACATGCAGTGAATGAAATTGTATCACACGACGGAAAATCAAATATGAAAAGTGTGAACTAATGAACTTGTAATAATTATTTTATTTCTAATTGCAGTGACTAGGTTTTAATTAGTAATTATAAATTAATAATTATGGAATTTTCAAATAAGTCCACCGCAACTGATTGATGTCCGAATGACGAGCTCAACATATTGTTGTGTTTGTAATAAAAAATTTGCCAAGGTGGTGCAAACAGTTTCGAGTTTCGATAACTCGAATTTTCTCGATTAATTTTCAAAGTTAATTAAATACTATGAATTTGTCATTTCACAAAAGGGTAGCAACGGACGCGAACTAACCTTTCGAATGAAAGTGTTTTTTAGAACATTAGATAATGAAATCACAAAATGTCATTTCGATGCTCAACGAGCGCGGCGCGGGGTTTTGAACATGAAAAATCACAAATATTTTGCATGCAAATGCATTATTGTGCATGATAAGTTTTGGCTAAGGTGTTTTACTTGGATAGATGCGTGGGACGATAACATGAACTCCCAAAACATACGCCATGAGTAACGAGCTCATTTGATAGACTGACCCTCGTCAATTTTTAAACTTTTTGCATGCTTTTTCCATGCACATTGTCTGAATCATTCCACTCCAAAAATTGAAGTCACAATCATGTTGTCATTCAAGTGCGAATACAGACCTTAAAATGGAGAAAACAGCATATGACGGGGCCATTGTGCATCGATACCAATAAAATAAGCATTTGTGATGAAAACATCTCACGGAGAAGATCACCTCCACCGTGAGCTTATGAACCAACCATGGGCGGTTCTATACTGTGCCTACGGGGTCGGCCGACCACATGACAAAGTCAAAATATGTTTAGTAGGGATATTTGATCGAAAAATTCTATGTGAGAATTATAGTGATAGTTATATTATTTGAGGCCCCACGACGGATAAAAAGTATATCTATTATAATATTCAATACGGAGCTCCCACAACAGTACTCAATTTCTACATTCGTCACTGGAACCAATAGCTTGCTTCATCCATCGGCATTTTATTTAATTTATTTTTCTTGTATGTATTATTTTATAATAGCTATTATTCTTTGTGTTAAATAATTTTAAATTTCATTTCTATAATATCAAAAGGACTCGACACTAATATTCAAACTAAGAAAATAATCAATACGATCTGTTGGTTTTGTTTGACCAAACGCTTCTCATACATTCTGACGGCTGGACGCGGTCAAGAGTCAATATTTAGCTGGGCTATTTTTTTCCAACAAATTATAAATCATTGATAATGATTTATGGGAAAATATTTAATTATATTCTAAATTTTTTGACTTTATTAAAAATAATACAAATTATATGAAATTTCAGATAAATGTACAAACTATAAAAAATTATTTAAATATAGGATGATTTCCAATTTTTAGTATCGGAAAATTTAGTCAACACATTGTATTTGAAAAGGTTCAAGATTAAAATCATTTGATCACACAATAAATCAAAATGCAACACGTTGGCTCAATATTTTGGTGCCAGAAAACTGAATCCATCCTATATGTCAACAAATTCTGGTAATTTGTATATTTATATAAAATTTCGGATGGTTTGTATTATTTTTAAAAAAATATACGTAATTCAGTATATAATTGAATATTTTCAAATGATTTATTGGTGCCAAAGAAAAAACGACTTTTAAATTTATATATTATCATAATTATATGCGATTATTTATATATATAAAATAAAGCAGCGGGTCATTTTATTCCACAAGAAATATTGTAATTTCAAATGAGCACAAACTAACATGATGTTTCTTTGACTCAATTTTATACATCAAAGTACAGAAATATTTTGATCACATCAATGGACAAAAGGTCGTATAAATATCGTATTCCAAAACATAATAGACCCCAGAATCCTCCGCGACGCGGGAAGAGTAGATTCTGATGATGGCGTAGCCACGTGTGAACCGGAACACGCCAGTCCCACCGACAACGGCTAGGCGACGTTGTGGGGGAGCCACCGGGTTCCGCCCCGCAATGCTAAGAGTGCTCCCATTATATTTCCCCGACGTGAAAATGATATTATAGCTAGTAGCCATAGCCATGGTCTTCACGTCGGCAGAAGTCACCAATCCCTGGGACCTGCCCAACTCCTCAGAGCTGGGATCGGGCCCCACGGTGACCGTGTTGTCAAAGGCTAGGGTTTGTCCGAAAGAAGTGGAAGAGTTGCTAGTGATCGAGGCACGTCCGATCTCGTACGACGTGCTGTTGGGGCCACCGAATATGTCTTGCACGTAGAAATGAATCTTGGTTAGCTTTTCGTTTCTGAGGCAGATGTTGTCGAGGAGTAACTGATTGTCGTCGTCCTTGTTGCCATCGGCTAGTTTTCGGGCACCATTAACATGAAATTGAGTGGCTATGAAGAAACATAAAATGATAGAAATGGCAAAAATGTTGAGGTTTGCCATATGTGTGTGGGTGAATTAATCGTCAATTTATGGAGGAAGAAGGGGTGGAGATTAGGAAAAACAATAAAATTGATGTAAATATAAATATAGAAGAAAAAATATCAGCCTATCGATTATATATAGGGAGTTAGAGCAGAGTGTCAAGAAATTGGTATTAATTTTTAAGATAAAATTAAATTTCTAGGTGGAGAACAAATTAGAGTTTATTTTAGACTAAGGCGGCTTTTGACTTTAAGAAAAAAAAAATGTTTTCTTATGTGAATTTTCTTATTTTCAGAATATTCAGTCACAGAATTGGAATAATGATAAAAAAAATCGATTACTCCACTACTAAACTAAAGTTTTTTAGCAAAAACTTGTGTTATACTGTTTAAATAAGGATAAATAGGGAAAAATATTCCAAAATTTCGGTGAAATCGTAAATCTATCTTGACTTTTTAAAGTTACAGAAATATATCCCAACGTTTTCATTCTGTCATACTTTTTTATCTCGGCTCCGGTGTCAAACAGACGCATATGTAGAAATCAAATTTCACGTGGATTCGGTGATAAGCAAAACAACATTGTTTACAAAAAAACCACATCGATTTGAAGTAATCGACGTCGTTTTGTTTTTCGTCGATTTAAAATTAAATAAATAAAACAAATGACGCGTCCACATGTCCATCCATATGAAATTTAACTGTCACGTACGCGCCCCTTTGACATCGTCACGGATCTGGGATAGGAAAAGTATGACAAAATGAAACGTTGGGATAGATTTTCCTAACATAAAAAAGTTGGGATAGATTTACAATTTGTCCGAAATCGTGGAATATTATTCCCTGCTTACCCTATAAATAATTTAGACGTATCTAAATAGCTTACTCGATGACCTAAAGTCAAATAATATAATAAGACAAGGTCAAATAAACACATTAATTTATTTAAATCATTTAATTGACTTTCTCAAATTCTTTTTCGGTGGGGTGGGGATTTAGCCTACCCGCCCTTCCAAGTAGGTTATCCAAATAAATGTCGTAATATGGGAAATAAAATGTTTACATACAATGTCTTAGTCCTTTTTAAATAAATAGAATTTTTACTGCTATAGACCATCAAATTGCAAAATAATATTTTATGATACCTAATATATTGATTAAAAAATAGAATAGAAACAAAAGTTAAAATTTTCGAAATGGTGGTCGCCGCATATAATATATCTATTGTTTTTTATTAAAGTCAAAAGCCGCCTTAATCTAAAATAAACAATCTAGAAATTTGTATCTTAAAAATTAATATCAATTGCTCGACATTTTTCACCATATATAATCCATCATGTAACAAAGTTGATGATAAATCAACTCTTCAACATTGACGTATAGTCCGACAAGCCACATTAATTTTTCGTCATCGATCCGTCATAAATTTGCAACAACTAAAATAATTTGGCCATTTATTTAAGAATACTCTTAATTTAAAAGATATTTGAAAAAAAGTGAAATAATTTAAAATATATTTGTGTATTTGACCTAAATTAAAATATAAAAAACATTCTTTAATATAGAAAGAATCAAAATAAAAGTCCCATGCAGCGTATATTTCTTGAAACGGAAATTGCAAATATTATCCAATCACAGATGTCGATTTCTCCTAAAATGGCCCAATTAAATCAAAAAATATTTTTATCGACAATGTGCACCTTTTTCTTCTTTTGAGCAAATCAACTATA
>AYJT01058361.1:0-13436 GCA_001278415.1 Ocimum tenuiflorum | reverse complement strand
AAAAAAAAAAAAAAACTCATACAAAAATAGGCAACTAATATTTTTTTTCAATTAGGGAAAAAAGGTTGAAGTTACAGCTTAATTTGATCCATTTGTTATGCAACCCTTGAAAGCTTCTAAGGGTGAACTGATAGCTGATATGTAGGATTTTGAACGACTGAGAAAATGGCCGTAGTTGATATTAGAAAACAGTATGGTTTGTTCTGTCTTGTGATGGTGTCATGGTGTTGCTTTGGCAATTCTGTTTCTTGTATTTCTGTCGGTAGTTTAAAACAACATTAACTACTAGTCTGGGAAATTAGAAGCTTTTGGTTCTCCAGAATTATGTAAGGAATTATATTCATGTATACGCTTTAACTCCTGATTTCAAACATTGACATCATTTATTCTGAACTTCTGATACAATGTTTGGCACTTTTTGCAGAGTCTTTCAGATAAGACTCGGGTAATTTTTCTTACTTCGCCGCCTGTGAACGAAGCATTAGTTCGTGAACATTTTGGGTGATTTTCACTTAAATCTCTATATCTTAATTTATTATTATCCATGTTTTGTTAGCCATTTCTTACCTTGTCCTTATAAAACCAGCAAGTTACATGACAATCAAGCCCGGTCAAATGAAACTTGCCGTAGATATGCTGAAGGCCTAGCAGACATGTGCAATCAGTTGAACATTAAAGTCGTCAACCTCTGGACAGCAATACAGCAGAGAGAAGATTGGGCAACGGCTTGTTTAACGTAAGTTCGTGTTTTTTGCTCAACGCTTTACTTATTCTTGCAAGAATTTTTTTTGGGGGTGGGGGGGCGACCTTTGGCCATGGTTTTGTATTAATAGAGCTCTCTATCTTATATGCCTACTATTCATTGCAAAACTCATACTAGATATGATGAAGGGAAGATTGGGACCTCCTATATATATGGCATTCAAAACTACGGTCGAGGGTCAACCCTTGACTATGGGATTGGATCAAGTTAAAACTCTCTATCTTATGTGTCTACCTACATATTCATTGTAAGCTCAAGCAAATATGGTGAAGGGAAGATTCTGACTTCCTATATATATAGCATTTAAAACTACGGTCAACGGTCAACCATTGACTATGGTTTCATATTAAGTTAGAGCTCTCCACCTTATGTGCCTACCTACATATTCATTGTAAAACTCAAGCAAGGTATCATGAAGGGAAATTTCGATCTCCTATTATATGGCATTCAAAATTTTCTCTCGGTATGTGCAGAGACGGAATCCATTTTACGCAAGAAGGGAGCCAAATCGTAGTGAAGGAGATACTGAAGGTAATCAAAGAGGCTGACTGGGAACCTAGCCTCTTTTGGACATCAATGCCAACCGAATTCGCTGAAGATTCGCCTTATTACATTGTTCGTCCCGACGGAAGTGGTAAAACCATAAATGCATCTTTTGGCATCTCTAAGTGGAAAATGAAGTGGACAGCAAATAATATTTGCTCAAAGCTTTGAATTTTAAGGGCTTTTGGTTCTCTAATCCATGATCAACTGTTTATATCTATATGTCTTTGCCCATGCAAATGGTGTATGGTTTGATTATTGCTAAAGGGTTCCTGATTGTATGGAATGTAGTCAAGATTTCTATGAAGTTATTCATATTCAGATAGAACCCCATTTCCAATGGAATATTTTGACATTTTATTAAAATTGATGGATTGTATGCATTATGCACACACACATATTTAGAGAGAGAGAGAGAGAAAGGTCATATGTTAATGAGACGAAACAAAAATATACTTATAAATATGAATGAGTTTGAGTTGCGGGATTGATCGTTAATCAAGATTTATAGTTTTGTTTGTGTATGTTTGAGAAAATAACATTTTGGTTGATAAAAGAAAGCATGTTGAAATTAAACATTTAAAAGTGGCGTTTTAGAACTCCAAGCGTGTGGTTCAGTAGTTGGAATTGACTCACGCTCAAGCAAATTCAAGTATTCAATTCCTGCTTTGTGCATGTAGTAAAGATAAATTTTGGTGCTAGATATTCCAGCTTTTGAGGCGCCTACAACGCAGAATGAGGAGATTAATAAAAAATTATGATGATGATGTTGATATTAATAAAGAATTAATATTATATAATCTCCCATCAGAGTGACACTAAATTCAAATAGAAAGTTCAAATGTCCAACAACCATGCTTACCATTACAAAATAAAATTCATGATGACAAAATGATTTATTTAAGCAAAATCGGAGGTTGGTTATCTGTCCTGAATACTAAAAATTGATGGTTGAATAACAAACGATTATTTCTTTTTATTTTCTTTACCAAGAATCAATCCACGATCAAATTTTTGGAATTCGGTCCGAACATTGATAGTCTCACTTTTTTTATTTGCAATAAGCACCCACTATCGAGTGTCTATTTTTTCAATCCATGTGTGGTAAGAGAGAGGAGGTGAAGGAAAAAAAAAGGACAAAAGGGAATGGAGTGGTTTAGGGTTCTGATACAGGCAGCTGCAAAATGGGGGTGGAGGGGCCCGCGTCTGCCGTACTGAGGATTTTTCTTACATCCTAAGGAAAATTTTTATTACAGTGAACCTCACGTATACATAGTGAAAGAAAAGTTTGAAACAAAAATAATTGCTGACAACGTGAGATAGTGAAATATTTATGACAGTGGATGTCAGCTACTAACATTAATGAAATATTTGGAAGTGGTCCATGTGCTCTCAATCTGACCAGCTGCACTTCCAACTCCTTTAAAAATTAGAACTGAAAATCATTTAAATACAAATAAATGCAGTTTCTGAAAAATCATTTAAATACAAATAAATGCAGTTTCTGAAACTGTACAAGTGTGAGATTGAGAAGAATGGTGGGCCCTCGACGGCCACAATTCGTGCTGTTCGGATCCTCCATAGTTCAGATGAGCTACATTGCTGGAGGCTGGGGTGCTATTTTAGCTGATCTCTACTGTCGAAAGGTGCCTTTTTTGTGTAATTATTCAAACGATTTGTTATCACTCACTCTGTTGGCCTGGTGTGGTATATTAATATATATGAGTGTGATTTTGTGTGTTGCTTTGGATTTGTTGAATCAAGATTCGGAATGTTTGTGGTAGTTTTGGTTGTGGGACTTTTTTTTTCTTTTTATAAGTTAAGTTTTGGTTGTGGGAGTTGAAGTTTATCCTAAAGAAGTACTAATAATCATTGAAGGCGGATGTGCTACTACGAGGATATGCTGGTTGGAATACAAGAATGGCTCTTCAAGTTTTGGATAAGGTTTTCCCCAAGGTACGTGGCAATGATGTCTCTTGAATGTCAACTTGATAAACCCAAACGATGTTGGGTTTCAGAATTTGTGTGATATTGGTAAACTTCATTGGAAATCCACACGTAAAAAGTAACTAATAATTTTGCATTTGTTTGCTTTGTTTAGTGCGTACGAGGTTTGTTTCTTCTGTATGTGAAAGTTTTTGGAATTCTGAGTTTTGAGATTGACTATGTTAACACAAATTTCCTACTTATAAATACAACCACATAATTTCTCATTGCACATTGCAGCTCCCTCATTATTAAAGAATCAAATTAATTTTTAATGTTACCTTAAAACCCCTTGTAATCCCCCACCCCAATTTAAAGTATTAATAAAAAACGAAAAAGACAAAAATATTGTCTGAAACGTTCTTTATATTTGAATATTTTGTGTTTCTTTCCTATTTTCAGTGGTAGGACTCTACATATTAAATAATATTTAACTATGCATTTTTTTTACTGTAAATGTCGTATCCTCAATTTTAAATTTGAGTTTAGGAGGGAGCTGTTCAGCCTTCTTTGGTTGTACTATATTTTGGTGGTAATGATTCAACGAACCCTCACCCAAGTGGACTTGGTGCTCATGTGCCTCTTCTTGAATACACTGAAAATATGAGAAAGATGATAACTCATATCAAGGTAGGTTAGTTCTGCCTTATTTTCTGTTGTGTTTATTCAAAAATCTGCAGCTGATACAGGGCATCATTCCACTATAGTTATATTGGGAGTGAATTGCATTTTTGATCTCATATGACAGAATTTGACTTCATCTTGGTCCCATAAATTTAATTTTAGTCTCAATTCAAAAAATTGGCAATTTTAGTTCGCATGCTCAATTTATCATTTTATATTATATATGGCTTATACTGTTGTATATGATTCATAAAATTAGAATCATAAATGCCAAATAGTTTTTAGAGTACAAAGATATATTGATGAAAAATATTTTGATTGAATCAATATTAAAGTATGGGACTAAAAATAAATTCACTGAGACCAAATGAAACGGAATTACATTATGTGGGATCAAAATTTATGATCATGAGGTAAGAAGCTTATGGTCAAAATATAAATCTATATCACTATATGGCAATGTATTTTGTAAACCAATTATTTCAAGATTCACTTGTGAAGGTTTTATAGAGATTTTAATTAAAATGTAACATTTTTCATAAATTTTAGAGTCTTTCGGACGAGACACGGATAATATGTCTTACTTCTCCTCCAATAAACGAAGCAAGAATTCGTGAGGTTTATGGGTAATCACACTGCAACCACTCTAATTTCAGTGACTTTTGATAGGATTTTTATTCTTTTATTTACCTAATAATTATTTTTCCACCCCAATATCCAGAAATTTATTCGATTTACAAGCCAAGACAAATGAAGGTTGCCGTATATATTCAGAAAAATTAGTGGAGTTGTGCAAAGAAATGGATGTTGAGGCCATCAATCTGTGGACTGCTATTCAAGAAAGTGATGACTGGGCCAATTCTTGCTTTCTGTAAGTATATTGTAGGATCGAGTAGTAATATCTCATATTGATTGGGAATCGAAGAATGCAAATGCTTATAAGTGGATTTGATGAACTCTTCTAGCAACTCGAGATAATCATTTTGGCAAAGCGGAAATGATTGTCAAGCAGTTGCTAGCGAAACCCGTTACTCCGTCGTTTTGCTACGGCCATCTTTTGTGTTTGGGGAGTTGTACAGTGAATTATATTTTTGCTCCTTTTGTATGGTGTCATATTTTTATGGTTTCAAAAAATTTACTTTTATACTCATACTTGCATATTGGTCCAAACATTAACGATTTCTCTTGCACTTTTAGTCTAAAAAAATTTGCATGCAGATTATTATAAATTTACTATCTATTCCATTTTATGTGTGATTTATCTTTTGTAAATGAATTATATTACTGAGAAATATACGTTATTTGAAACTAAATATGCAAAAAATCGACAGTAGAACCAAATATGCAGGCACGATTATGATACAATTTTTTCATCATTCATTTAAGGATTATTAATTTTCTCAATTTATTAGAACGTTCCCCTGTTTAAATTTTCAAAGTAAGTCCTAGATTATTCTATTGTTTCATCTATCTAGGTTTATTATTGAAAGTAAATTATATTTTTGGTGTGATAAAGGCACAATTTTAAAGGGAAAATTGGATCTCCCATATATATGTCATTTGAATTATTGTATGGGTACGTACAGAGACGGAATCCATTTTACACAAGGAGGGAGCCAAATCGTAGTGAAGGAGATACTGAAGGTAATAAAAAAGGCTGAGTGGGAACCGAGCCTCTTTTGGACTTGGATGCCGACCAAATTCGCCGAAGATTCGCCTTATTACATGGACGGTAATAAAACCATCAATGCCTCCTCCATTGGCATCTCTCGATGGAAAATGAAGTGGACAGCAAATAATGTTTGCTCAAAGCTTTGAATATTAAGGGATCCATCATCAACTGTTTGTATCTATTTATCATTGCCATCTAGTCAATGATAAATAGTAGTCAAGAATGACACACACACCATATTTTGAAGCATCTGCATGTCTTTTTTTATTACGCCATCAATGATTTTTTTTTTTAAAATTAAGTATGTTGACCTCAGATATCACATTACACTAATATTAAAACAATTTCTTAATTTGGAATCATATCATAAAATATATTTTGTTACCTAATTGAATCTAATAAATTCACATTAATGATTAACATTAAATACTAAGTAAAAAATATTAAAAGTTGGATGTATATAATATAAATGCAAAAAGGGATTTGTACCAGCTTCCCTACACTGTGATTCTTTCAATGTTAAATTCCGTCCGAATTATAAGGAATGTCAAAAAACTAAATACACATAAATCCAGTTCGAAATATTTGTGTGTTTAAAATAAAATGAAAAGATTCGTATAATAAATGCTGAATATTTAGAGAAGGTGCGGAAGAGAGAAAAACCGGATAAAAATAGTAAAATAAACTCGCAGTCCAGCAACCCACTTCAACTCCTTCAGAAAAATAATTGAAAGCGTAAGGAGATTGAGGAAGAAATGGTAGGTCCACGGCGGCCGCAGTTCGTGCTGTTCGGATCATCCATTGTTCAGATGAGCTACAACGTTGGAGGCTGGGGGGCTGTTTTTGCCGACCTTTACTCTCGAAAGGTGCCATTTTTTCTGTAATTATTTAGAATGGATTCGGCTTTTTGCTGATGATGTGTGTTGGTTTGGGTTCGATGAGTCTAGAATTTGAAATGATAACATAAATTAAGATTTCGGAGATGTGTAGGTTTTTTGATCTATGGATATTTGTTTCAATACAGAAATGATATCTCAATTTCTTGAGTCAACTACCTTAAGAGGGAACTAGAATGAAACATGGTATTTCATGATCTTTATTTGGTGGAAGTGTTCTAGTTCAAATTACACTATTTGTGGGTAAACTGGATCCTTTTCAACAAAATCATGTTACATCTTCTATTGCAAATACAGATGAGTGACAAGAATTGTGGATCATCCCTTTCTTGAACTAATTGATTTACATCCATATATACAACTAGAGAATGAAACCAGTTTTGTAGTAGAGGATCCGAGCTAATTTGGAAATGTTTTGTAATTTCTAGTTTGACACAAGATTCCTTCTATGAAATTCGCATGCCTCTTAGGAACTTTTAGCTTGTGTTGTTTGTTGGAGTTAAGGTACAAAGTATGACTAGATGCTTGTTTCTTGATCATTTAAGGCTGATGTACTACTGCGAGGATACTCTGGTTGGAACACAAGGATGGCTCTTGAAGTCTTGGACAAGGTTTTCCCCAAGGTACGTGCTGCATAATGAATCTAGTTGTATGAAGATATATCGACAGATTTATTTGCTATCTACAACCTATTGCTTCTGACTCATTCAAACAGCTCTGCCAGCTTTCAATAATTTCATATTTTCCCATGGACGTTTTGAGTTTAGGGAGAACTTGTTCAGCCATCTTTGGTTATATTATATTTTGGTGGCAATGATGCAACAAACCCTCACCCGAGCGGCCTTGGTGCTCATGTGCCTCTTCCTGAATTCATTGAAAACATGAGAAAGATGATAGTTCACATAAAGGTTAGTATTTCGTGTTGTCATTTTTTATATCGGAAAAACTGCTTTGATCTAATCGATTTTGTTTTGTAATGATGAGAAATTGAGCAGATTTAGATGCATATCCTCAAGTATAAATCTGCATGGAAATGTATTTCAATGATGCATATTTGGACTTTGTTAAAACTTATGATTTCATTAACATAAATCTGTTTCCTATCCTTTGCATTAATTCCTTATTAAGACGACACTTTTTACAAATTCCAGAGTCTTTCAGCTGAGACACGGATAATATGTCTTACTTCTCCTCCAATAAACGAAGCAAGAATTCGCGAAATTTTTGGGTAATTACTAATTATACTGCAACAACTCTAGTTTCATTGATTTCTGGTCAGCCTTTTACCATTTCACTTAATTCTTACTCTTCCCCAAATATCCAGAAATGCATTCAATGATCAAGCGCGGACAAATGAAGGTTGCCGACTATATTCAGAAAAATTGGGCGAGTTATGCAAAGAAATGGATGTCGAGGCCATCAATCTATGGACTGCTATTCAAGAAAGAGATGACTGGGCCGATGCTTGCTTTATGTAAGTGTATTATAGAATCTCAAAGATAGTAATGACACTATCACTCTATGTGTCGGATGTCTCATCCGTATTTTGTTGCATTACACCACATTTCGTATCGATGACCAGTGTCACTATTACACAATTAGATAGTTCTACTATAAAACCGCGTTTCACAATCTCTCCGTTTCTAGGCTTTCGCAGTAGAAGATCCAATTTGCCTTTTAGGGGTGTTTGCTACATGGGATTGTTTTAGGGTTAGGTTATTGACCCTTGTTGAGTATTCTTTAATTTATATACTAGATTATCCTAAAATATTTTATTGATCCAGGCTTATCACTCAAATTAAACACATCCTACCGATTCACACTCTCTGTAGGATGAGTAAGAATAGTGAGATTTCATCGTATGAAAATGCTTATTTTCGGTTTGTATGGACAGAGATGGAATCCATCTGTCGACCGAAGGCTCGAAAACTGTGGTGAAGGAAATACTGAAGGTGCTGAAAAGGGTAGATTGGGAGCCAAGCCTCTATTGGTTGAAGATGCCAACTGAATTTCCCGACGACTCACCGTACTACGTCGTGGGCCCCGACGGTAGAAATACTTTAAATGTGTCTAGCCATATATGTACTTGGCAAAGAGAGTGGCTCAACATTTAGGATTTAGCACAAACTAGATCGCTATTCCATTTGTGGTTGTGTTGCATGTTGGGGAAATTCTGTAGTGGACCCCACGAAACTCTCAATAGTCAATAGTGGTGGTTCTGTCGTGTCGGTTTGCCTCTATTACCCCTCTCTTCTCCCGAAGGATATTTTATTTTTTTGTGTTTCTCACCAAATTGTATTTGGACTGAAATTCTTATTCACAAGGATTTCATGATAATCAAAAGTGTAAACGAGCTAAGTTACTCTTTTCTCATCTTTTGGTATACATGAATCGAGTTAGTTCACGATATCATCTTAGAAAAATTCAAAACATACTTGATGTATGTAGATTGCTGCAATTAATAAGCTCGTAAGCCTTATTGAGCTCGAGCTAGGTCGCGTGCCTTGTCGAGTTTGTAATTTATATTTTTATTCTTAAATTTATTACTTGTTTACATATCAACTCTTATTATATGAATAATTTAAATTTTTATTAAATTAAAAAAAGAAAAAAATTTGAGCTCGAGCTCGACGATGCACACACATAATCAAGCTCCAAAAATCTATGCTTGAGCTTCAATTTATCTAATCGAGCTCAATCTTGCTTGGCTCAACTTATGAACACCATTATTCACAACTTGATACTGCCCGAGCTTGTTTAACAACTTGTTAAATAAACTTATGCATCTCAAATTATTTGATAGTAAAATTGAATTAAATTTAAGTTTAGCAAGATTAAACTCAGTTCCATTACATCATGGTGATAATTGTTTCGGTGCAAGTTGAAAAAGAAATGAAGGCTAAGCATGAAAATGAGTAATAAGCCAAATTGCTTCTTTGATTGATGATAAGATGCTACATCAATAGTAATTCTTCAATTCATACATCAATCTCACAACACCATAATCAAACTGATACATACACCATACCAAGAACAAGTGGAAGCAGCAACACCTAAAAAATGGTGATCTGAAATCGAACAGCTTGAACGTCGTTCTGTTACCGGTTGGCTCCACTCTTTCCTCCAGATATGAGAACAAAACCAAGGCACATGCATCCCAGATTGTTTGAAAAAAAAAATATATATGATTATATCACTGTGCAAGGTTAATTCAAGAACTCTGCCAAATTTCACTGTTAACGCTGTTTGCAGCAACATGTTTGGTAGAAAGTTGGAATCTACCACTGGGCTTTTTTCTCCTCCAGCCCTAGAAGTTGCATCGCACAAAGCAGCTTTAAACCAAATGCAGAAACGAAATAAACACAACACAACACGATCAGAGGTTAAGATAACTTACGAAAGCTGCATAGTATACAAATGTGAGGCCAGCTAGAACAATGAATCCGATCTGAAACACATTATACCTGCAACAGCAGCAGCTTTTCTAGCACCAAAGTTGCAACGATCGAAAAATATCGAACACGAAGAATGACGGGAATGATTAACTAACTTGTACAAATATTTGATCCCACGAAGTGATTGTAGTGTATGCCCAAATATTTCTTGAGCTGCAGTAGCTTGGGTATAATACGCAAATGCAGTGGCACAGAATTGGATTACACTGTCAAAGCATTGAAATTTTAAAAAAAAAAACTCAAAAAGTTGCAGAAGTTTACTGTTAAAATGTGGCCGTCATAGGTCAACGTAAATGATAAAACTAAACAGCATTGAAATCATTTTCCATGCAATAATACTTCGACCATTCTGCAGTTCTCCATCATATCAAATCTATACCTATTACAAAAGAGGTTTTTACAAAATGTATGTTGTGCATTTTACCACTAAATATTTAATGTAAGAACTATAATGTAATTTATATATTTTTATTTTAACGTTATCATTAGCATTATTTGTGTATAGGAATCTCGTCATAATCTACCATATGAGGAGGTCTCCCGTTAGACCACCTAAATAATTTAGAGGAGTTTGAGTTTAAAATCCAATGTAGGTATGGGTATGGGTTTGGATTTAGGATCCAAGGCAGGTATGGATTTGGGTTGATGGAAATGAACTATTTAGATCCGCCTAAATCGTTTAGGCGGTCTAACACAAGTTTTTGCCCTACCATGTTATATGAAAATTATTTAATTAAATACGCAAAATCACTTTATATGAGTGAATACATGTAAAACCGCAAATTGGATGGGAATGCATTTTAACCTCAACCGTGTTTTTTTTTTCAACAATGACTACAAAGATCAAAACAATTACCTGATTGAACACAAAAGAATGAGGCCCACATTGAAAAGAAAGGAGTTCATAAGTGTAGCTCCCCATCTGTAACAAAAGATGGGGCATCAGGCAATATAATTAATGCCGGATACAATATAAACAATGGGGTAATTAATGAAATCTTAAACAGGAAACAGAATACATACTTCATAGGATGGATTGTAATGAAAACCAACTTCAATCCAATCAGAATTTCCCCGGCAATCACAGAAACCAGGAGATAGACACAGAAAACAGCAAATGCTACAGTCCCAAGGAGACCTGGAAGTATAAGAAACAGAAAAATGCCTTCAAGTAAACACATGAATAGATGGTAACGAAAGGAAGTATAAAAGGCATCTCCATTTACCCCAAATATCATCCAACTTGATGAAAATCTCATTAAGAAACGGAAAAAGAGGAGGGTCAATTAGCAAATAAATCACTATATGTGCCACCGAAGCCACTGAAACAATGAACCTGTTCACAGTAACACACTCGTTTAACATTATTATCAACAACCGGGCAAAACCATCATGATTGAAGAGAAGAGATCCAATGTCAGGATGAGGTGGTTCCAACAAACAAAACATACCCTAGCACTCCAAGTACCAGTTTGGCAATTTACCCAAGAACGGTCAAAGTCCAATTGGCCTCCGCCTGAACAAATTAGGAAAAAATGTATTACATTTACTTTAACAGTTGCTCTTATTGTAAAATCCTTTTCACAGCGGCAATCTCCTAGACTCCTACTAGCAAAAAACCAACAAATTGCAATCACCTGTTCACCTTGAGGGTACACCTCCAAAGCCTTCACGTCTTCTTCCAGAAGAAGTAACTCCTGCAAGTTCAAGAAACTTATTGAATGATCATAGAGAGAAATACCAATATCTGTGGGTGTATGAGTTGTATAATATAATATTTCAATGGGCCAAGTAAGGAGATCATAAAACAGAACTAGGTTAATTGCAACCTTTCTTTATAAGTAATATAACTCAAACTTTCTGTAAAATTATTCATTAACAGACAAGGTCAGAAGTGTATAATCCAGTGGTGATGTTGCTATTAAATTTGATCATTCATCACATAGTTAGCTACTCTTAGAGAAATAATAAATACAAGATGTTTAAATACTCATCCAAACAAGGTCTAGTCAAACATGTGACGTCAGCTACAATGCTTAATTCCATATGCTGGAACAAATTATTAAAATGTAACGGGACTAACAAAACGAACAGAAGCATTAGATGGTAAGTTAACAAACCTTTTCGACACTTTTCACGTTTTTACGCCATTTCCTTCCCTTTTTGCCACTCCTTTCTTCCTGATGAAGAGCATCAGCTGCTTTTTTCAGTTCTCTTGCCTTTTTCGCCAGTTCAGTTGCTTCCTAAGTGAAATAAAATTATGTTTCACATTCAAATTGTGTACACAAAATCTATTTGGCTAAAGATGTAATTCTGTTATATTAGGGCCATCTGGGAAAAGAAAACAGAACGAAGAAGCATGACTACCTTAATATATTGCGAACATGTGATAACTGCTTTAGGTCGCCGGATAAATGAAGATATAAGTCCCAGTGGGAGACAAGCTATGCCCACACCACCAAAAATCTAGAGATTGCAGCATACAGAAAACTTGAGCAAAAAGGTTGGAGATAATATACATTTCATGCAAAAGAAGATGTTTGTAATGAAATTGCAAGGAGGAACATACCGTAAAAAGCACAGACCCAGCTATTGTTGCAAGAGCAACAACATATTCCGGGAAGGTTGTGCGCATTGTCCATGTTGTCTCAGATGAAGCACTGGCAGAATATGCGGAGCACTGAAAATGGAGATGATAACTATCGTAAGAATCAAAAGGCAAACTCAATAAGCATCAAGTGATTTATGTATTTTTGCTTACCTATCTATCACCAGTACCAACACATTGTTGACTACTGGAGAAGTCCCACGATGCTGGGAAGGCCTGAGTAGATGAGGATAGGTGCCTAACAGTGAAATCCACCTTGCCCAAAAGCCCTATGACACAACAAAAAAATAATTACATACCATGGTACCAAGATTCCCGAGGATACATTTAATTCAGATTTTAGAACTTACACAAAAAGCATACAAATAATTACTAAAACACTTAACCCGATGTCAGCATGTCATGAATATACTATGATATTGGGAGGCTTGTATGGGCGTCTACGAGAGAAGGGTTGAAGTTAGATTAGCATTTATGTTTCTTTTACGCTTCATTTTCATTATAGTGTAATAATGGCTTGGACCTTGGTTTGACTGTAATATGGTAATGGATTTGTCCCTTTAATTGTAGTTTAAATGCAACAATTATTTGGCGCCTTTAGATAAGTCTATTCGCCCAAATAAACAATATAACATCCATTTAACGACAGAGTACCGTATAAAATCCCCAGAATCAGGGCACAAATAACAGCTGTCGAAATCACCCACAGCAAAGAGCTTTTCATCCTCTGCGACACCGTCCTGGAATCCAAACAACAGGCACAACCATTTACAAATATGCAATAAGAAAGCAAACAAATATCGTAAAAATTCTGAATGAACTACAAAGTTACTTGTCTTGGTCGCCTTCGTAATAGAACATCGCAAACGGAATGACGAAGAAAACAAGG
>AYJT01058352.1:0-12588 GCA_001278415.1 Ocimum tenuiflorum | reverse complement strand
AAAGAAAAACGAAACATTACTAAACTTATAAAGGAAACCGAGAAATTCACATTAAACGATTAAAATTTGGAGTTTGAAACTAAAGTTCAAAAAGTAAAAATAAAAATAAAATATAAGATAAAAAGAAAGAAAAAATCAAAATAACTTTAAAAGAATAAATATAGAAAATAAAATAGAAAATGAAAAAATTTGATTGAAAAAGGAAAATAAAAGTAAAAAACAAAAATTAAAGATAAATAAAAGGGAAACAAAAAATTCAGATGAAAAATGAAATAAAAAAGTAATATAAAAACTGAAAACAAACAAAAAAAATATCGATCAAATAAAGAGAAATATAGAAAAATGAAATTTTAAAAATAAAAGTAAAACAAAATGACAAAAGTAAGATAAAAAAATTTAGAGTGCAGCGAAATAAATGAAACTAGACTAGAAAACGAAAAAAAATTGAAAAATAAAAAGAAAATAAAATACAAAAAACAAAAAACAAAAAAGAGTCAAAAATAAACATGAAAATAAAAATTTTCGTAAATTTTCGTTTGATAAATTTTCAATATTTATAATCATTAAAAAGAGATAAACCTGATATTTTGAAACTAAAAATGAAAGTTTAGTGTTTCTTTTTCTACAAATTATGGTTTAACATGTTTTTATATAGTTTGATAATCTTTTAAAAAACTAACCCCGATAATATTATAATAATATCTAGCCAAATATGGGCTGTAAACTGCGTGTGGATGAAGACGGCGCGCTGCTGGGAGGAGGATTTCATATCTAAAATCTACAAAATCGAAACGTGATGGAGATGATGGTTACTTCATGGAAAATAAACTTGGCGCTTAATGTAGTCGGTGGAAATGGGTACATGAGAATTAGAAATTACATAGTAATACACAATTCATTTATAACAACACATTATTATATTTTTTAGTTTAAAAATAATAATAATTTAAAGAGTCTTTATACGTGCATTTACTATGTGTTGTTTAGTGCATTATTGTTATAAATTGTGTTAGATCGCGAAAATAATTTAAACAAATCTAAATAGCATGCTACTATGACCCAAACTCAAACCCAAATGAATAGGGTAAGATTGAGTTAAATGAATATGTTCACCCGTCTAAATCATTTAGGCGGTTTAACAAGAGACCTCTTATTATATAATATAACTTGCATGTTACCATGCACAAACGGACCTAACTGTTAGAAAGGGGGTGAGAGGTCTAACAAGAAATGTTAGGAATTGGAATATTTTGATGATGTCAGAAACCATATCAGTAGTTTAGAATTGATCTTAGCACGTAATATTGTATAGGTCTGATCTGTAGTAGCATAGGTTCGCGGAGAGCTAAAGCTGGAAAGTTCAAGACTTGGAATATTTCTGATGACTTGGTTCTACTATGGTAGCTGATCCACAGCTATGTTATCCCAGTTGTGATATGCATAGCTGAAGCTGCTTAGCTGTGAAAAGAACCCAGCTGTAGTTCTCTCAGAACCGGCAGCTGACTTAAAAACAGTTTGACTCCAGAGCTGACTTTCAAAAAGAGAGCTAACATCCGAGGAATCTCTCATTTTCAAGTCAGAAGTCAAGACCAGTTGTCTTTTGGACAACTGAGACAAAAGAAGGATAATCAGAGCTGACTTTGGAATGTTTCTAGAAAATATACTCTGACAATAGGTAATATCCAGCGGTTCATAGCCAAAAGTTGACGGACCGATGGATAAATCTCTGAAAAAGCCTATTGCAAGTATAACAACGACTCTATTCTTCTGATAACGGATTTCACTATTCCCTCCTGCCTCCCAACGGCACTATTCAAATCCGCAAGTATAAATAGAAGAGAAGAACAAGAAGAGAAGACTACTGATTCTCCATCTGCTCAAAGCCTTATTCTTATTCTTCATCTTCAAGCATTCAAGCTTTCCGCATTATTTAACTCGAGACCTATCGGAGATCCGTATGCTGTTTACAGTCGAGGATTCCGAGACAGTTCTCAGATCACTATCTGAGAACATCAAACCATCAACCCTATTCACGTTCTGAAGGGAACTGAAACCTTCACATGCCGATCTACGAAGCCTAGGAGGTGGACTCCGGTAAAGCCTCAGAGATCAGCCGTGCCTGCGGCCGAAAACATTAAAGCTCTCCATTTCAGAATAATCTTAGTTATAAACCGTGCTCAAAACGTCGTGTATAACAAAGATTAGTGAATTCCCTTCATCTGAAGGAAGAGAGGACGTAGAATTATTTGAATCCGAACCTCTGTAATATCTGTGTCTATTTACAGCTTTCTTACAATTATGCTAAGTATTTGAAACCCAGCTGCCTCACAGTAGCTGCAGTATAACTGGAAGAAACCCTAATTGACTTACTTGGCAAACATCTTTAAGAAACCTAGCTTACTTATTCCTAAGTCAGCTGAGATAAAATTAAACTTCATTCACGCAACTGTTTTATTAATACTAACGCTTCCACACATTATATATCTCTGATTTGGGACCAACAAGAGACCTCTTATTATAAAATATAACTTGCATATTATCATGCACATGTAGACCTAAGTGTTAGAAAGGGAGTGCTATAACGGACCTAAGTGTTAGGGAACCCCCCCCCAAAAAAAAAAACCAACACAATTTTTTTAGTTTTATAATGGAGAAAATTCTAATGAATAGGGGCTAAATATTTAAAATTGAAGAAGAGAAAAATTATATATACCTATGAAAAAAATAAAAAATTAATGTTAGCCTTCTCAATTTTTTTTTTTTTCTGGTCGGTCCCTGTTGTCATGCAATGTTTAGTTCTCAGATAGTAGAATGTCTAACCTACTGTTTGTTTATATAATTTTCTGATCGGGTCCTTGTTGTCATGCAATGTTTCACTATGAGATTAACCCATGATCATTTCTTGATAGGTATATTGGTATTATTCATCATTTGTATTATTACGTGATGATGTTGGCTTAATCATACACAATTAATTTAATTAGGTTATTTATAAGTAACAAACCCAACTTTTTAGCCATGAAATACCACTCTTATTCATTCCAAAAGGATGACTATATAGCCTGTCAATTATGAACTACGTGCACTAGTTTCTGTGGGTCCACTAGTTCCCTTTCCATTTTGTTATGTGGCAAGTGGTTAGTCTCTCCTTTTCTTTGTGGCAATGACTACTTTATATGTGGAGAGATTGGAACAATTAAAAAATGAAACAAGTAATATTATTTTTTATTCGGTGAACGAAATAGAATTGAGGATTTGCCGACTCGTGGTCAATAAAACGAGTGAATTGTATTTTTGGTTTTATAAGATATATTTTTATTTTATTTTGGTATCAATATTTGCATTTTATGTCCATTGCTTGTATTTTTTATTTCATTGTGAATGATTTTTAGCACATTTAGTTTCAATGAATTTGTTTTTGCAGTCTCGATTATGTAATTCATTCATAACAAGATAACCACATACAAAATATTATTGAGTGTGAACTAATGTTGATTTGTATGCAATTTTTTGGGCTAAAAGTGCAAAAAATATTAATACTGTAACGGAATATGTAAATGCTAAAGTAGAAGTGCAAATGTAGCAACCAAATAAAATGACACTGTACTTTATGGGTCATTTTCATTATGAGTAAAAGTATATATAAATCAAAATTGATTAAAAAAGGACAATGTAAAACTCCAAATTATGCATTAAGTTGAAAATATAGGTGCATAATCGCAAATGACATATGACATGTGGATGAACAGACTAATGTAATGAGGCCATACTCCATGATTGTGCATCACATAAATAAGCTAGATTTGAGTGCCCACTATTGTGTGAAATTAACATCCTACTTGTTTTGAAAACCTACGTAATTGATTGATTTTATTCTGGTTTGATTTCTTTTATTCTTGTTTGATTTAATATATGTATTATCTTTTGCTTAAGCCACCGTCACATCTCACTTATAATATTGGTGGGCCCATGAATAAATTATTTTAACCTAATAAGTCGTATCATATTTTGTCATCATGTGAATGGGGAAGCATCCTTTAAGAAAATAGGCCAGCATAGATATTATTAAAAACACAGAGATGTTCCTCAAAAGAAAAAAAATCTTAATAAATATGTGTGTGTTCAAATAAAAATCATCTTGTTTGAATTATTCTTGATATATAGTATATCAAAGCATTTACAACAAACCCAAAAAAAACATTTATGATACTACGTTAAACTGGAAAAGCAAATGTTTTTGAGCTTTTTTTCTTCTTCCAAAAATCCACGACCATAAAAAATTTAATCCACTGACAATATTGGTTCTTAGTTTTACTCATATGGTTTGGTTTCCGATTTGAATTCTTCCACAAGTGTGTGTCATTATATTTGGAATTAAGTAATTCTATGAACTCGTCAGAAACGCTCGGATACCGCCGAAGACACGTGATAATATACTCACAACTGATATGTTAATAAATTAGAAATGCTGAGAATAATTAAAAAAACATTCCCACAACCAATATTATATTAATACATCAACTGTGGCACATCATCTTGTGTCCATGGTGGACATTTGAGCGTTTATGATGAAACTCATATTGTATTATTGTGCAATTGAATCTAGTTTTCTTTTAATAACTTTTTTCTGCTTTGAGTGAATATTTTAATTTCTTATATATTTCACTTATTATTGATGGGGTAGAACATGCATTAATAAAATAACACCAACGCTCAATCCGTTTATGTTTTTTTTTTTTCCCCAAAAAAGTGCATCCTATAATTACAAAAAAAGTGATTCCCTCTAAAATAAATTCAAAATTCATCTCTATTTTTTTCTGAATTAAAAAAGTGTAAATGAATAACTTCTTATAACTTTTTTAGGATCTTTCACTTTTCAAAATTACAAAACAAATAGAGCCTAAATGTAAATTCATAGTTTTTATAAAATTAATTTAAAGAGCCTATCTGAAAAGTGAACTCCATTCGATTCGAATTGCCTCTCGATATAAATATTTATATAAGGGGTTTTACGAGTGTCCTTGTAGCTATGAAATTTGTCAAGACCTGAGCAATTATTGGTGAGTGAGAGGGCCATCTGCATGACGACACAATAATCATAATACTACTAATGTATGCATTACATCATATAATTTAACTACTTCCGAAAAATATTAGAAGCAGCATATATTTTACATAATGTATAGGAATATATTGAGTGGGTTTTAGCTATCCAATGTTTAGACCATGTGTCGTGATGATGCAATTCTTTTTTCTTTCTATTTGGTGCATTCACAAAAGGCAATGGTGCTGAGAGAGTCATTACATGTGATGCATACTATCAATTCGATATACTCTTTCGGATTTATAAAGGTTAATTGTATAACTCATCTTCCTTTAGTTAATCCGTCAATTTTTTAAAATTTCTAAAGTCAAAAGCAATCTTAAAATATTGGCAATCAAGTCACTAAGGCTAGTTGTGATTGATGATCAAATGTTGGCTAATCATATATAAGGCTTAAATGCTAAATTATGTTATACAATTGGCATTGCACATTATGCTACACAATACGAATTCTTGACATATGTATTTGTTATGGGTGGAATCTTACAGTAATTGAATAACGGAACTCTTCGAATAAATAGTGGCGAGAACGATGAAACATTTATTGCGAAAAATTAAACAGATAGTAAGATTTGTAAGAAAAATGAGTGTATTCTTGTTCATTTAGCCCCTTTCTCTTTACAATGGGATTTGCTCCCTATACAAGGAGATTTGGGCAGTTAGCACACAATTATTCTTTGATCATGGGTGATTTACACGTCCCGTCATGGACTCGCGAAAACTACTTGTAACCATTGTAAAACGTGCTGGCCTTCGAGTAGCTCGAGTTCGGTTAGGCCAGCCTCAGACTGCTTGGCCTCAAGTAGCTTAGCTTCGAACTCCTATGTTCAAGCTTCGAGACTGGGCCTTTCCAGCGAGCCTTGCTTTGGGCCTTCATAGCTGAGCCGCTTCAATTTTAACCCAACAATATTAATTAAGGAAGATTAATTAAGATAAAATCTTTTATTATTAAGAACGTGATTGATCCTCATTGATCTATATACATATCACTAATTTCAGCAATACAACACAATATTCAACACCATATGTAACAGTAGATTTGAACCATATTTAATAGTTGTTGTTTATGGGTATCATTATATTAATGAAGTATAATAATATAACAAGTAAAATTAATACGTAGATCAGAGAGTCGACCAACGTCGAATGGCCAAGCTAATATTTAAATTGATTTCTTATTTTCGAATTTCAATATTTTATTTTATTTTATTTTTAGTTATATGGGTAATGGAAAGTGGAATGAATCCTTAAAACATGTATACTTGAAGACAGATTCTGGGTTATGATTCCCCAGAGCTAGGTAGGTATTTAGGACTTTTTCTTTTTAATTTTTTTTTTTGCCTCGGAATTAATTTTGCAATATATATAAACATATTAATTATAATTTAATAAATATTGCTATTAGAATTCTTAATGTTACTTTAAATTAAAAACAAATTGAAGTTTAGTGTGTTTAATAACCTGACACGAGTCTTCAATTTTGGCGATTCAGTAGATGAATTGTTTTTGTTTTTGTGATTATTTTCATCATTAGTTATCATTAAATCAGTTACATTTTTAATTGAACCAACCATTTTCACAACCCTACTTTTGAGTGAAAACCAGTGATGTTAGTAAAGTGCAGCAATAATATCTGACAGAACTACATTATTCATCTCATTACCTATACATGTAGACAGAAAATTAAAGAGAAATAAGGCTGAGATGGGGAATTGGCTCCTCAACTTTTATCATCATCAAATCAAATCTTCCATTTAATTTTCTGACACATTAAATAAAAGTTCCTTATTAATTAATTATTTAACCTACTGAGATTAAGCAAAGGTGGTGGTGAGTTGAGGGAGAGATTTTGATGGAGGAGGCAATGAAAGTGATGCATAGGCATCTCTATACAAGGACTGTATCGGCCGACATCGTAGGCCGGCGATTCCAAGCCTTGTTGGACGCCTTTGCACAGTGTTATGTCCTCTTCCTGCAAGCATCATCCACATTTATATTTATATCTCTAGGTATAGGTTTGTTTTCAAATAATAACGCTCCGGGTGAAATATTTAATATCCGTGCATTTTTCGTAGTGGGTTGTGCATTTTTGTATTGTCCATTTTTGTGTTATTTCACTTTACAAAAATGCATGGTTATTAGTTATTTCACCGGAAAGAATCACGAGCAGTATATCTATATCGATATCTATATCAACGTACCTGCACTCTTTCACTCTCTTCCAGACTCTTCTCTATGAAATCTCTGTCCCCCTAAATGCCACACCATACAAGATTATATAAATACACAAAAATACCAACCTAGCTTTTCTATTTAGGCATACGCATGTCTGCTTAAATTTCTACCATTTATTTTCAGGATTTACTTTTAATTAAAACAAACACAACTCAACAAGCAAACAAACTTGTCAACCAAAATATAATTTCTATTCAATCACACTGGAGGTATTTTGTATCTATTTCCATATTTTATGCATAATAATGTGCTTGTTGTAAAACTTTATAAACTGAAAATATTTTACCACAAATGAAGAGCATTAAGTATTTCTATCAATTGAAATAGCACGTTTTGTTGTTAATGGAAAAACAGATATTCTTAATATTGATATGCAAAACAGATTGAAAATTATGTCAAAATATAAAGATAAAATCAAAAAATTTTGCAATAACTTACAATGATTAATAATAAGAAATGTCAAATGTGACAGCTCAATCAACTTCTAAAGCGGTAGAATGAGATTTTAAGGTGCAGGTTTTTCCATTGAAAGTAAGGGAGGAATTAAAAATTACCAAATATATAGATTTAAGTCAAATTATGACAGAGCAAAGCAGATTGCGATTTCTATTCACCAACATTATAAGCCATGTTAAGTTTGCTAACAATGCTTAAGTTGATGAATTAATTTGACATCAATCCCTTTTATAAAGCAGTTAGAAATCTATGCCTCAACGATGATAAACCAACTTACCGTGAGAGAAGCATCTAAGAAGTAGTCGAAAATTACTTCGCAGTTTCGAGGACCCAATGGAAGTACGAGATTAGTGTCCATCCATGGTCCATACCTGAGTTTCAAAAGTTAACAACGATCAGCTACATTAGCACACACAAAAGATCAATTACAATCACACACATTTTCCAATCGATTCCGACAAAAAGAAGATGAAACAGCTAACCTATTAATCATAAAGTTTGGATACACAAATGCATAAAAAGCTTTTGAACCCAGTCGATCAAATTCCTCTCCCGAGTCCTTGGTAATGCCACCGCAACTCTGAACGCTGACTTTTTCATACATCTTGCCAATACAGGAGAAGAATGATAGGCAAAACCAAAGTCATACGAAAGCTAAAGCAGATACTTGGAAATTATGAGAAGTGTCTCTCAAAAATCTTCAAGGGGGCAGGGTTATGAAATTTAAGAACACATCTGGGTATAATTAATAGCCTTAAATTTGAGCAGTAAGATAAGGGAAGAAAAGGAAAGAAATCCCACAAATTAAAAGAATTGATTTGGTTGAGTGGACATACTTCATTAGAATACGTTTCAAGCTGCAGACCAGATGCAAGATTTTTATGTGCATATGGCACATGATAGCCACCATCTAAATAGTTGTCACAGAAAACCTGCAGGTCAAAATGATGTCTAATCAGCAACTAGATATGTTCAGTTATATATTTAGAGTGAAATGACATAATATTGTGTTTTGTACTCAACTTGCATTGTAAAACAAGTTAACAAAATTACAGAATGAAAATGTAGATGGTAGGATATATGTTGATAACATCAACAGAGAATGTTCGTAGACCTTCCAATTGCATTCAAGCAA
Source organism: Ocimum tenuiflorum (assembly GCA_001278415.1). Taxonomy (NCBI): domain Eukaryota; kingdom Viridiplantae; phylum Streptophyta; class Magnoliopsida; order Lamiales; family Lamiaceae; genus Ocimum; species Ocimum tenuiflorum. The sequence goes on along the minus strand of AYJT01058352.1, from coordinate 3,658 downwards.
ATATGTACGTCTGCAGACATATTCCAAAGATGTATCGACTCCATTGGCACTCATAATTTCTTCTGCGTCGCCTAGCCATTCATTGCCCACATCTTTCAAATCAATGCTCTCATTTGACACAACTCCAGAATTTATCAACACAAATGGCCCCCAAATTGCAACTTTAAGTGGCACAAGTCCCATTTCCTACCTTCCATAAGGTCGAAAAAAAGAAATAATTATATTTGGGTACCCAAATGAAGTGGTAAACATAGAAGAGGTTCGTGTTGCTCAATACATTAACTTTGAAGTTCTTAATTCCAGTTATCCTTGTTGCCTTTTCAAGCGCGCCATCCAATCCATAAGTCCAACCCTAAAAGATAAAAGGAATAAGATAAATAGATATGAAAATAATTAGATTGCTTTGCTTTATATGACATATAATAGCTTATGAAGTGTTCTGTAGATATCAGGTATTGATACTATGTGCTTAATTCCTGCAAAGAACATAGAACGTACTACACAATGAAAGGTTCGTTCAGTTAGGCTACTAATACAATGAGCCACGACACAACACAAAATCATATCAGCATCACCATATTCCTACAGAACAAAATTTAAATCATCGGACACCATCTTTTTCCCTCATAACACATTTAAATATGTTCTCATCTAAAATGCATAGAGAGAAACCTAAAAATCACATTAATGTCAACTTTTGTTCAGGGCTTTGTTGAAGACAAAGATATCTAGCATCATTAATTTTCAATGGGTATTAAGAGGAACAAAAATAAATCTCATCTTTATAAGTACAAAGAAAAATAACAGCATATTCCAAATTTCCAAAAAAAAAAGTGATATGAATAACTTAACCTTCAAAGTAATAAGAAAAAAATGCGCACGAATAAAATCACTAATAGGCTAGCAATGCAGCCTCTGGTAGAACTCATGAATATTCTTTGTGCCATCACTAACTCACATGATACGGGCAGACAAAGCAAGATTTTTTCCCTGCCCCTGCTGCAAGTACAGATGCATGGTGGCGGCACACGTTGTGAAAAGCATGCAACGTACCTTTCTCATCCCGAGACACTATATATTCAATGCTCCCCAATCTGTTGCAAACACTAATCAGCTAGCTTTTGAACATGATTAGATTGTAGAATAAAAAGAAAGAAAGAAATTTATGCACACTTCTGTGAATTCGAAATATAGTACAAAAGCAACTAGGAATTGGTATAATCCTGTAGCATGCCTTTGCTATGATATAAACCATGGATTTTGAGTACCTTCCGGTAAAATAGTCAAGCGGCTCTTTTATTTGTTCGGTATATCCTAAAAATTTCAGCCAGAAAAACAAATAAGTGAAAGCAAGACACAAGTGGCAAGTTGGACATCATTTGACAAAATAAAAGTTGTTCAAAAGTTAACACAAAGCGAACTGCAATCCTATAAAACTGATCATGAAAATTGGAAATTGACCCCCAATTTCTGTAGAAATTTCAAGAATGTATTCATCATCGTAAGCTTGTTATCTTCAACTGTGATTAAAGCAAAATCTTGCCTGATAAGACATGCATGTATAACAACATAAATCTGCAACAACATTCTTCGCAGAAACAAAAAGAAAATAGCATCCTCTGCAAAACTATTTCATAAATTAATGAAGAAATTGGGGTTACCAACGACTTGCCATCCAGTGTAGAAGACTCGATTAAGCTCGAAAGCATAGAAATCAGGGTCAGTGTACCAGCTACTCGGAGGGGTAACTGCTGCTTCAATCGGAATTTGGGGGTTGAATTCACCGACCAATCTCTCCACACGATTTTCACTCACTGCTTCTCTGCACCTGAATTCTGGGGAAGTGTGATCACCGTTGTTGTGAGCCCGATGAGAACGACGGCGGCGGTCGAGAAACGACTTTGATTGATTAGTGGGTTTGCTAGAGTCCACGTTATGCGGGTGATTAAAAATTGGGAACTTGTGCATCATCAGCACCTTCACAGCCATGGCCATCAAAGTGATGTTTTCCGGTTGATGTTGGCGATTTTTGTTGCCAGTAATTTCACTGAAAAAACACAAAGAAAAAGAAAAACTAGCTTTGTTGATTAGAAAAATAATCACCAACTTTGTACGTATCAATCAATCTTATTTCGGCAGCGAATATAACAACCAAAAACTTGTTTTAGATTATTTAGTAAATCTGCTTATTTCACAAATATTTAACATCTGAGCCTATTATAAATTCGATACTGTTGGCTACTAACTGGAACACTAACCTTTTGCATTAAAAACCCTCCATCTCAGGCTGCGAACTCGATTGCTGCTGGGGGTGTTCACGGTTCGATTTGGTCGGTATGGAGCATGAAGTACCTACCAAACCAACAAGTATAGTTTGAAAATTTTACAAACTTATCGATCAAATTATATTAATACAGTTTGATTTAACCGGTTTAACCGTTTAGAATAAATTTCAACTAAAGTATATAATTGCTCAAAAATAATATTTCAAAAAACATATCATGTTCACTTAATTTTTTATATTATAACCTTATTTATTTGGTCTAAGTATTTCATAACATTTAGCTTTCAACAAACTAATTAATATATTAATAAAGATACATATTTCGTAAAACATGAAACAGTTTAAGTTTTTTTAATTAAAGTTTAATCCAAAATATAGTGTACAACAAAAAAAATCATAAAACACATTATTGAAAGAAGATATGATAGCAAAAAAAATCACAAAACACTTTATTGAAAGAACATATGGTCGATTTCATCTTTCAAGCCATCGGCCAATCCAAATTCTTCGATTTGTAATTTTTCAAATCGACTTACCATAGTTATTTCACTCAAATCGGTCAATTAATTTGGTTGAGCGGTTTGACCGGTTTTACCAAACTATGGACACCCCTAACTGCTGCAACATTATGATTGTTGCCAATTAGTGCCCCATATAAAACATTAAAAAATCACAAATCAATTAAAGAAAAAAAAAAACAAATCACTAAATATAACTTTGTAAATATGTTTCTCGATTCTTAGGGAAGTCAAAATTGGTGAAAAATATATGCACACAAGATGAAGCAAAGCATCAATGTAATTGCAACAGAATACAAACTTTTGCGAAAAATTGATACCGAAAATCACAACCAATCACTCTTTACACAAAATCCCGGCACTCTCCCACAAAAAAATTTTTGAAAGAAGAGAAACCCGCATAAATCCTAATTGGAGAAACCCAAAATCGCACTTCTAGACCACAATTAATACACAATTCGATGTTTTATCCCATTCAAATCAAACTAAACCAAAACATACACAAAGAAAAGAAAAAAGAAAAATCGAATATTGTCCCAAAAAAAAATAAGAGGAAGAAGGGGCAACCTCTCTTGACAGGTTGTATCCCAAATCAATGTCTTGATTATTTTACCATCAATATTCAGAATCCGATTTGCAAACTCAACACTCATAGTAAATTTGGACTCAAAATTGAACTTGTTCTTGGTGAATTTCAACAAAGGATTGGATTTTCCGACACACAAGTCTCCGATTAGTACAAATTTGAATAGATAATTGTTTTCATAGTCGGTCCTGTAGCCAGCCATCACCATTTGATGAGTTGATATTCAAAAGAAAAGGGAGAGTAAGTTATTTTTGAAGTGGAGATTAATCA
>AYJT01058315.1:0-12517 GCA_001278415.1 Ocimum tenuiflorum | reverse complement strand
GACCAGCAGATGCTCGCCGGCGGTGGAGTTTCTCCGGCAGCTCTCCGTTTCGTCTGTTTTCGTGGTTGGCGTGGGGCTGAGCAGCCTTTGGGCCTTCCCTCGCTCAGCTTCAGCTCGCATTTCTCCGCCCTCCTCGGCCCACTCTCAGGAGACCCTCGGTATCCTAAATTTTACGCTTTCCTTGTTGCATTCTGCGTCGGAGTCTGGTGAGGGAGTAAAGGCATTTCTGTGTATTTCTTGCTGTACTCTTTGTACTTTAGTTGCTATTGTCTGGTTAAATATTGCAGTCAATTTTACACTCATTGTTTTCTTCAAAGAATTGGATTCTGTTGAGTGGATTTTTTTAATCACCTCCGTGGTTTTGTTGATGATTCTTCATTTGTAGATAGTGGATAATGAACGGTGTAGTTCACTGGATATAAATATGGAGTCTTTGCCTCATTGTTATGCTTTGTTTTTTTCCCTTATTTAAATGCTGTATAGCTAATTAGCTATTAGCTTGTGGCTGATGTTAAGAGTATGAAAAGATTATACTTTCTAAATCAACATGAAAATGGGGAAGGGCGTTTTCTTTTTTTCGTCTTTCTAATGTTGTTTTCCATTTACAGATACTGATGATGCCGGCAAGCTTGAGAATTTGGAGAGTATTGAAGATGAGGATATGAAGGCTGCATTTGAACGCTGGAAATCCAAATCGTACGCGCTTACAGTTCCTCTGAGGGTAGTTGCTTTGGAAGGTTCTCTCCCTCCTATATGGATTCGGGTGCGTTTTATATTTTTCCATTACGAATTTGGTTGAAACAAATACAAACTCAGAAAATGTAATTAAATTCATGTTAATAGCATGGGTGAAAATTGAGGATATGCAACACATAAATGTGCAAAAACTATGTAACCATAGTCTGGTATATTAAAAGTCAGATGAGAAATTTTTGTTGGATGGAGAGATAAGAAAAGAAAACATGAAGCATATTCTTTTTGGGAGTGATTTGACCATACAACTGCATGGTTATGAGTGAAGTTGAGGAGTGAAAGAAACTGAATTCTGGTATGAGGTTGTAAAATATCTTAATGTGGCATGCAGGAGTTCTTGCGATCCCAGGGAAAGAGAGTACGGTTCCGTCCAGAGTTCCGTCGAAGTGTAGGGGACATATTTAATGAACTTTCCAATCCGTTTACAAAAGGGAAAATTAATCCTAAATCTGCTGTATCATCTGATCTTGTTACACTTGGTGATTCCTGGTTAAATTTTGCCATTGGTAAGGGGTTGATTGAGCCTGTCAAAGGAGCTGAAGAACAAGACTGGTTCAATAATTTAAGTGACAAATGGAAGGTGAAAATTTGGCCTTTGTTGGCCAGTGTTTGTTGTTTCTTATATTCTGCTTCATAACGGAGTTTATGGTACCTAGAGTGTGAGAGAGGAATATGCAAATTAATATCAACCTATCTCTTGATATTCATACTCCAGTCACATTAGGTTGTGGAAAATCAGCATTGGTCATTGTTGAAACAATCTCAGGTATATTTACGCAGGAGTGCTGATGGAAGTTTGGGTTCTCAAGGCACGATATGGGCTGTGCCGTATCGTTGGGGCAGCATGGTGATAGCTTTCAACAACAAAGAATTTAAAAGACATCAATTGGCTCCTATAGAGGTGATTCTTTGACCTCTGTCAAGCATGATTTTTTCCTTGAGGTGTGATCTTAGTTTGTGCTTACCTTATATCACTTGAATTTGTAAATTCAATGGGTTTCTTACATTAATATTGCTGAAATAAATCACAAATATCCTGCTTTTGTTTAATCTACATCCAGGATTGGTCGGATCTATGGCGTCCTGAACTTGCTGGAAAGATTTCAATGGTTGATTCACCACGAGAGGTTATTGGAGCAGTGTTGAAGTATATGGGAGCATCATATAATACTACTAATATTGATTCTCAAGTAGTTGGCGGGAAGAATGCTGTGCTGCAGCAACTTAAACTGCTAGTTCAACAGGTAAGATAAAAGGTTCGTAAGGTATATAGACAGCTCCAATTGTCCCGACATTTTTGTTTTGATGATGAAAACAAATTCCCAAATTCTGTTATTTTTGTTAATCATATGGCTCAGTCTCTTAAAGGTAAGCATGAATTTCACATATTAATGATAGCACTCAAAATCAAGTTAAGCAAATTATGCAATATTCTCCAAGGATGACTTCTATTCAAATTGAAGAAGTGTTGGTGTTCCTGATTTTTAGGATTTTTAATTACTTTGTAAGATTATGTCGGATGTCCTTTTTCTAGTCAATAATATTTTCGTGATTTGGTAGTCTTGGTTAAGTTTCTTGAGAGGACGAACTTCACACTTTCATAGTTCGAATATATTTCTGATAGAAAAATGTGTCAGTGTGCATCTTCTGCAAAAGCTAATTTTTCAGCACACAAATCCTTTTTGAGTATTTTGCAGTTATTCGACTCATAGAACTGCACCCTCTCAACAAACTTTGTTCTACAGATCCATTTAGGCTTCAGCAACACAATGGAGACATGGTTTTTCTGTAGATGTTCTTTTTGTGGGGCAAAGGACAATTTCAGCTTATTAAATGCCTGTGTAAAAACTGTTCATCAAGATCTTGTTGGTTGCCCTTAACTAAAATAACAATTTCTGAGAGGCATCACCTGGTGTGGGTCTGTTTGACTTGTTACTTTTCTTATTCGCACAATTAATTTCACCATTAAAAGCTATGTACTCTTTCTCAGTTCCGCATCTAGAGTCTGAACATGTTTACTAAATGGATGTACGTAGGTTCGGTTATTCGATAGTCAGCATTATCTGAAAGCCTTTAGAGCAGGAGATGTATGGGTAGCTGTTGGTTGGAGCAGTGATGTAATTCCAGTTGCCAAAACAATGTCAAATGTTTCAGTAATGGTTCCCAAGTCTGGTGCCAGCCTATGGGCAGATTTTTGGGTACATATTCAAATCCATTCTAATCTTATTGAAATTCTCAATGCTTGCATGTTCACTGATCTTAATACTCCCTCGATCCTTTCCTCCTCATCAAAAACTTGTGTTAGAGTTAAACTGATCTAAAGATCCTACCAAATTACACTAAATGACAATAATTTGATGCCATCATTATGCAATGAAAACTACCGCAACTTTTAAATCACCGTAACTCTCAGGTTTTAAATTCCATATAATATATCAATTTAAAATTCTCTTCATTAAAAACATTGGTTGTAAGGTGTATTTAATCTCAGTTATATCATGATTAAGAATTATTAATCCCATTTAGGTCTATAACATCCAAGATTTACTAGTCTCGTTTAGGTTTCATAATATCTCAATTATCTTAATTATAACTATTATTACATCTTAGGTGTTATAATAATTTCTTTAGAATAAAATTTGTTTTAAAAGACTATTATACGCATGGAAAATAAGTACTTGTTGTTTATATTTTTTTTCCATGTAATTTTTTTTTCGAGCACAGAGACATTTTTAATTTGATATATTATGTCCGTAAATTGAATAAAAAGCAAGGGAACGACAGTCCTTTGAAATATGAAATAGTTATAATGATAACCAAATTTGGCTGGGTATTTCCTTGATGTCTGTTTTTATTGGTATTGCAGGCTATACCAGCTGCCTCAAGACTTGATAATGAGCAAATCGGAGGAAGAATAAGAGGAGCATCGCCATTAGTAGAGCAGTGGGTGGAGTTCTGTTTGCAACCAGAAAGAGCCTTACCTTTCAAGGAAGAGATCATTCCTGGTGCATCACCCATTTCAATCGAAACCGCAGTCGAACGGCCTCGACAGCCTAGAAAGGGTAGACCCAAGCTGGAAACGAATCTGGTAGCCAACACACCACCACCAGAAATTCTGTCAAAGTGTGAACTCTTGGAGCCATTATCAGAAGATGCATTGTCTGATTATCAGTGGCTCATATCTAGCTTGCCCAAACCTAATCACAGCGTAATTACCAGACTGAAGCTTTCTCTATGCTCTTTCTTGTCCAAAATGCAGCCTACTAGGGCTACATGAAACGACAATCTCTGTATTGTTGTTCCTTTTCAGGGGTGGATTGTGACAAACACTACTTTGAAATCTTATTCATTACTTACACAAAGGTCTTATTCATGCATTGCATGGCTGAAGAACACATTGATAATATATAAGAATACAATCAACTGCGAGGATCCTTCAATATTCATATACAATTGATGGATAATGAGAAATCATGACTTAAACAAGGCAACTTTAGAGCAAGCGAAAACCTGATGCAGCGGGAGCTCGAAGTAGAAGGATTGGAACAGGAAACTTGGCCATCATATTCACTTTCCAGATGTAGTTCAGCAAAATCAATTAATGAACACATTCGCTATGAAGTAAAATTTATTCTGTTTTCCTGTTGCATCTGATCTTTGCTGCAACGTGCAGCTTATGAAATTGGTTGATCTCCTCAATCAGAGCTTGAGTCGTAAAAATCACTAGGGCAGGGGGTCATGATTTCAGATTCGAGTATTTGGACTACCTGCTGCATGGTTGGGCGCTCTTCGGGGCCTGAGGAAACACATTGGGTGGCAACTGAAAGTAGTGCATCAAAGGTTTCTGCCTGCACTCTTTCACACTGTGGATCAACTATTTCCCGTAGCCTGTTCTCGGCTACCAGATAATTTAACTGAAACAAATAGATTTTCATGCCATTAGAAATTATAGCCAAGTGAAAGCCATTGTACAAGCATGCTTGTTGGGATTCTTATGTACGGTGATTAGAAATAGATATATCACAGAGATTTAACACGAGGATAATTAAATTTGTCATTCTTATCCTTTTATTTAAGTTTTGATATGAGGCATAGTAAGGTGGCAGAAGAAGAAAAGGAAGTGATCACATTTTTACCATCACATCCAAACACGGTGATTGGATGGACTCTTGTTATCATTATCATTGTCATTTTCTAAAGCTGCTTCAGAAGCCTTGTGCAAAAACCATGGTCGTAAATTCATATAAGATTTGTCATGATAAATATAAAGTTGGCAGAGACATAAAGACTGACTTGCTATTAACATCAAATCTCAAAAAATAGGAAGGAGTAATCATACCCATCCAACAATGTTAAGGCCCTTCTCAATGAAGGAAGCATCAGTAGGCCTCTTTCCACTCACAATTTCAAGCAGCAAAACACCAAAACTATAAACATCAGTCTTTTGAGTAGCTCTGCCACTCTGCATATACTCTGGACAACAATATATTGACAAAGAATTTAGCATTAAAAGATATCATAAACAGAAGACGAATGATAGAGAATTTTGACTACGAGCATGAAGCATTGACAAATTAGAAATATAATTTGGATGAGAGACTTCAGTAAAACAGCATCTTATCAAGGTTTGGAAATAACAAGAAATTTGAGTAGAGTTGATAAAACAAACATCTACACCAAATGCAGAGCATTTGCTATTCAAATTCCATGCGAAGTAAGTGGACAAATCAATTAGTTCATCCGTGTTTTGACATGAAGATGAAGAAAATGGCATCAAGAATTACGTGAATGAAACATGAATGCAGATTTATCCATCTTCAGCTCAAAATTTGAAAATCATTTTCAGCATCTCTGCCAATTACCCTCCCTGAAAAATGTTAAGACAGAACTAGAATCTTATAAAAATATGGCACCTACCTGGAGCCAGATAACCAAATGTCCCAGCAACAATTGTTGTTATGTGGGATTCCTCATCCTCCAATAATTTAGCCAATCCAAAGTCAGAAACTCTAGCATCAAAATTTCCATCAAGCAAAATGTTGCTTGACTTGATGTCCCGGTGGATAATTCGAGGTGAACAATCATGGTGCAGGTAGGCTAGGCCCTTTGCAGCTCCCATGATAATATTTAATCGAGTCTCCCAATCAAGTTGCTCTGCTCTTTCTGCAAAAACAAAATCATACAGCAGCAGAGCTACCAAATAAGAGAGAAGTGATTTACATTTACAGCAACAAATGAATGGTTTCCTAGTAAAGCATTTAAGAAAGACCTCAAAGATGAACGCAACTCACTAGATACTTTTGAAAGGCTTATAAATGCAGAATGCAATTGAGTAGTTTGTAGCTCAAAAAAATTCAAAAACCTGGGAGCAGTACAATTTCAATCTTTATCCTATGTGTTTGTTATGAAGATTAGTGTTAACTTTACAAGATTAATGCACTTCAAGAAATGCATAACGCAAGATTTCAAGTATAGCAAGTTCAAAGGAATTTCAGGACCAATGAATGAGCTTTAAAGCATGAAAAACAAAATGGAGGACTAACCATGAAGGGCTTCATCGAGGCTGCCCCCTGATAGGAAATCATATATTAACAATTGTGATGACGGGGAATTGCAGTATCCTCGTAAGTTTACAAGGTATCTGTGTTTGATGCTTCCAAGAATTTCAAGCTCTCTCTCGAAAAAGCGATTAAAGCCATCATTGACCTTAAAAATCCTTTTTAAGGCAAACAGATTGCCATCATCCATAGTTAGCTTGTAAACAGTTCCAAAACCCCCGGCACCAATTACATGCTCTTCATTTAAAGTCTCTAATTTTTTAATGATGTCCTTTGAAGAATAGGGCAGGTCTCCATGAAATATTACAACTGAGGTTCCTGAAGGAATATAATTCACAAACATAGTGCACAGATAATTATCAGATAATAAAGTCACAAATATAATTTGCATGAACAGGTATTCGATATGCACCTTCACTGACATCCACAGCAAGGCTTTTGCGATCATTTTTACCAAGCTTCTTATACAGGAAACAACCCCAGAAACACATAAGGGCTACCAGAAGCAAGGCACCCACAGTGGCCAGTGCACTGATAAGAAGCCTCCCCGAGTATTTCTTCTTTGCTTGGAATTGAGCTAAAAGCATCATAAAAGAGCAAAGTCACATGCAATGCTTCAAAAGTGACAAGAGCGAAAAAATACGACATGAGTAGAGAAAAACATTATTCAACAAGTATTACGCAACAAACATTCCTCCACCAGAACACTGTACCTGAATCTGTAGGTTGTGAAGAAGGTGAAGAACTACCACCATTAGTCTTGCATATTTGGATTTGTTTGCCACACAACCCCCGGTTTCCAACAAAGCTGCCAAGAGAAGCTCAGATCAGAAATTCAGTGTATCGGTGACGGTCCTCATGCCAAAAGAAGTTGTGAAACGAAAGAAAAAGGAATAACTTGAAAATCTCACTCGGACATGATTAAATTACAACAATTCAAAAAGTTGGTAATGCCAAAACAATGCAAGCTGATCTGTGCATAAGATGTCAAAAGCAGTTATTGCATCTGTAGTCATTCCATCCAACACTAACTGATAATTATCACGCTTATAGTTGATATCCGTGAATAAAAATATACACTTGTTAACTGTTGTTTGCCCTTAAACTAACCAGCTGGGCTTATGCACATTCGGCACTTTGTTAGCCTTCATTTTCGGGATGGCAAACACAGCTACTCAAACTACTAATGGTCTTCTTCTGGGAACAAAAGAATAACATGAAACATAGAATTGAGTGGATCTGAGAAGAATGAATTCTTTTATTATATTTTGCTAGCATCCAAAATTAGAGAAGTGGCTTAAGAAATAAAAGAACGATTCCTCCTTAGATTTCTTCATTATTTTAGTTTTCTATTGAATTGTTCCGTTTTTCATACTGCGAGTATACAATAGTTGGTCGAACAGAAGCAACAGCTTGTTGTCAAGGAAGCAATACAAACAGCTTTCAAGGGTGAAAACTAGAAACCTACTGATAGAGAGCAGGACTGGAAGCTCAATCGACGGCTGGGACTGGAGGAGTATGGGGTCAAGTTCGAGGATCGACCCCGAGGGTTAAGTCCGTGGATCGATTCCGTCGTTCCAGTTCGAGATTCTAGCTCGAGGGTCGAAGTCAAGTCCGAGGGTCGAGGGTCGAAGTCCGAGGTTCAAGGTCAAGTTGCAGTTCGAAGTCCGAAGGTCGAATCTATGGTTCGAGTTCCAAGGGTTGAATCTATGGTTCAAGGCTCGAGTCAGAGTCAGGTGGCATGCATGGGTTGAGTTTGAGTCGTGCTGCGTAGTAGTGGGTCTAGTTGATTTTATTTTGTTATTTATTTCTTTACGGGATTTGTTTATATCCCTATTAGATTTATTTATATCCTTATTAGATTTGTTTATATCCTTATTGGATTCGGTTAGGTCTTTGTATTGAGGTATTTAATCCCCATAAGTTCGGATTTTGAGGTTAAGCATTAAATTAGTATTTTGGGGCGTTATCGCTGGGCACGTCCCCTACGTGATTTGGTTCTGCTTCTATCACCTACATATCAAAGTGCAAGCAGGAAAGCAGAAGGAAGGCCATGTAGCTAGCTTACGAATCATTCTGGAAGTTGGCAAGAATTCCATCCGAAGGTATAGCCCCCACCAGAAAATTTGTTGATACATTGCTTCGGCATCAGAGATAATCAGTTAGGCTAATGAAAACAATATAAGAATAACATGAGTTGGAAAATCATAGCAACTCACAAACTTGAAAGCTTGTTCAAATTTCCAAGAGAAGCTGGTATGGTTCCACTAAGAGAGTTACTTGAGACATCCCTACAAAAGCAGCATAGCATAAATCTTTAACTTTCAGAAGTGGAGGCTTTCACGCATCAATGAAATTATTAAGTGATGTAAAGCCTCAAATATAGATCAAAGTGTTCAGGATCCTTCTCACACAATTGAAAGTAATCATTTCTCATAGAGAATTGAAACAATGACTTATCAAGTTCATCTGGTAGATCAGAGTTATACAATTTTCTATTTTTGGGAGACGTCATCTTTTTAAGAGTTTATAAACATATTTAACTAAATAATGATTATTAATGAAATATGACTTGGAAATTATGAGTCTTTTGAGAATACTAAAAACCATCTTTGCAGCAAAGAACCGTCTTGTCTCGTAACTCCGTTAACAGATAAAAGCTACCAGCTTAAAAGTACAAATACATTGATATTTCAGTCTTTACGCTTACGTACAAATTCTCAAGCTGAGACAGGTTGCCAAGTTCACTCGGAATTGGTCCACTTAAGTAGTTACCCTGCAGAAACCTGTACAAATAGGAAATCGAAGAATAATGCTTATCATCACCCAGAGGATAAACAAATTGGAACTAGAAAGGGAAAAGCGCATAAGTTCAAAAACTTCACTCATCTATACATCATTATTCTTCTACAAGGATCATTTCAAACATAAGACAAAGATTCTGAGTTAAATCCAACATGCCACTGGCCAGTCATTCTGAATTCTCAACAGCTAAAGGAATATCTATGTTCAAAGAACCAGTAAAAGAGTGTAGAAACTACTCTTCCATCAGAACCCAAGCTATTAATGTATGTAAATATCTAGAAGCACCAACCAACAAAACTAACTTCACCTTCTCCATTTTTACAAAATGAATCATATAACATTAACAGTAACATTAGCAATAGTTTCTGCACATGCGAGGCAGACATATTGAAGCTTTCACTCACCACACCAAATATAGTACATAGAAACTATTTAAACTTCAGCATAATTATCAATATCTCATAAAAATATGAGCAGGATTCAAATTAACAAATTTAAAATCTCATCAATCCTGAGAATGGAGTAGAGGGTCAGATTAGAAATTTTACATTGAATGCAGCTGTTTACAGTTCCCAAGTTCTGAAGGGATTGTCCCATAAAAATTATTGTCATGAAGAACTCTACAAAGAAGTAGTTCATATCATTACCGGCAGCAGGTGCAATCAAGCTGTAAAATAAGAAGAAGAATGCATACAGAAGTTGCAGGCTTTCTAATTTTCCAATGTCAGCAGATATTGGTCCGCTCAACTTGTGGTTTGAAAGGATCCTGCAACACATAGTGTATCATTCAAACTGCATCTAGCCTTATGACAACATTCAAATTTCAATTAAATCAAAATGCACTTTCGTTTGATTTTTTAAGTCAATGAAACAGCACTACAAGTAAGAACAGCACAATACAGATAAATGCAGAAGTCAACATAATAGTGAAGAGCAAAGAGATGAGTCGCAGATGCTCATAGATAAACTGCAGTGATAGAAGCATAGGATATTTATAATAGATAATTAACTTCAGAAGTATCGAGGAATTTACAAGGCTGTAACTCGCTTCGACTTCAAGTCGCATTTTACTCCTCTCCACCCACACGGGTATTCATCCTCTGGTCTCCACTGCTGCAGAATACCATCTGAACTAATTATGGCTGACCTAAAGTTTACAAGAGCTTGACCTGGAAACCAAAGTATAACATGTCATAATTTAAAGAAATATATCCAGGACTTCCATTGACCAGGATTGTCTTTGCAGTTTTGCACAAGTGGATTTACATTATTAAAACCTTATTATCTTTCCATACATCAATTTTAGATATAGTTCAAGCCAATAAAGACAGAATATTTCTCTGCAATATAAAATAAAAATTAAAACTACTTGAAAGAAGACTCCTTTTGTAAGGGGAAAAGCATTGTACAATACGTCATTTTGTTTATGTGGTTACAAAGCTTAGTCTGACAGAACTCGGCGATGCCATCTCTCACTCTACTAAGTTAACCAAAAAACTATGTTGGATGGATAATTAACCAGCATACCATCAGGACTGAGAGCTTCAGGTTCTTTAGGCAGATTATAAAGCAATACAGTCCACAAAAGAAACTGCTGAAAATTCACAGGGAAGCTGCTGCCCATTGTGATGTTGTTCACGCATAATAAGATAAGCACAAATCATCGGGGAAATATAGCTGTGATATAATTCCACAGGACATCTGGAAATTATATTTCGAGAGCAGCCAGTTTAAGAGGCTACACGAAAGAACCTCCTGAAAACAAAATTAATAATAATGTTAGTTGATACACATTAAGAAAAATCAAAAATTGAGAAAAGCACACCATGCATTGAACTAGCTACTTGTGAAGGAAGTTTCAGTTACAATGCAGAACTCAAATAAAACATTTTCCATATGTACGATAGCATTTCCAGTCTTGGTTGGGGCACACAGTTGTCAAATTATGCAAGAACAATATTGTCGCTTAATTTTTTTTAGCAAAAGGCTCCTTTCGACATGAAACTGTGTTTTTGTACACCTTGCCACACATATATTTTGGTTATTGGTTCGTTTCTCCATCCAGGATTGTACTTTGCAACCACGGCGATATATTTCCAGACGTAATGGCACCAGATTTGGATCATTAGAATTTTCCGCTCAGAAAAAAAGATACACAATTGAGCTTGTACATAGAACGAAATATGCCTAGCAACATGATGAAAAACCAGCACAATGCCAGAAAAATCATCGAGCCCAGTCCTGAACTAGAATGTCATAATGTAGGATCCAAACGACCGCCTTTTAAATAGTTTAACTGTTCAAAATTCAGCTAATGCCGTTTAATCGATCATAATTCAGCTAACTATATGCCCTTCTCCCACCAATCACCCCATTTCCCCAACATCTCCGCCAGTTAAACCAACAATGAAATGCTTAATCGACGTACAACTCTCAGAAGCAGAAGCATCGTAGCGATATCATCCGGTAAACTTTATTTACTCGAGACAGTTACAACTAAGATACAAAATGCACATCCACATATAGAAATAAAATATATAAATAAACACCTGTGATGGCAGTAGAAACAGCAAATTTGATCCAGAGCAATCTCAGCTCAGCTAAGCGAGAAATGGAAAATGAAGTTCACGATGGAGCTGCGAAGATATGCAATGGCACCAAACAAATAATTACAGCCCGCTTTCTCTCGCAAACTCCATACGTGTCTCTCCGTGCATGTGTTGGCAAGTACCACAGTCGAGAGTGGAGAGTGTAGGATTTGAGGTCTAGAGAGAGAAAAGGGGAGAAGGTAGAGAAATTTTGATTGCAGAGAATTAAAAGGGCGAGGAGTTTCTGCCAATAAGAGCAGTGGAGGCAGCACGTGCGACCGCGATACTTCACGCGTGTGACCGACGCCGGTGCTGTGCTGTAAAGCAGATTTGAAGATTAGATTTTTTTGCCCGTTCAAACAGTTGTGGATTTTCATTTTGCTCCTCGAATTATATATTTGGTATCGTTTTGCACCCTAATAAATGGCCGTGGACGGACCCACCTGGGGAGTGGGGGTTGCTTCGATTGGAAAATTAGCATGTTTTCACGGTAGAGTTTCGTGTACTTATTCACATGTTAGTTTCTCGTTGTATTTTCTAAAATTAGAGAAAATTAAGAAGCGAGTTAGCACTATTGGCAAGAAGAAGAAACCATTGATCGTCGGAATGAAAAACAAATCAAATGGAGAAGATCATATTGTCGTCGAATTTGTATCTCATAAATAATTCAGCCCCCAACCAAATTCTAGGTCCGTCCCTGTAGATGGTAATATCACCGGATGAGGTCCTACTCATTGCAAAATTAAATTATCTATGCAGACATCTCAATTCTCTAGTAGCTAACGTTTATGTATAAAAATTTTCTAATAATTG
>AYJT01058295.1:0-14078 GCA_001278415.1 Ocimum tenuiflorum | reverse complement strand
GCGGTGGCGGTGCGGTTGGCGGAGTAGGACCATGAGACGGAGATGATGATGAGTGGGATAATGAAGAGAAAAGGCAAGCAAATGCAAAAAGGAGAGAGTGAAGAAATCTCGTTGTATAAGAAATTGAGGAATTTAGGTGATTTCTTATAATGTGGGTGGAGATGGAGATCCACCATGATTGAACTTCGGAGAATTACATTTGGATTTGTTTAATGATAGGATGTGATATATATACACACAGGGAGAGACCGCCTGTGGTCATGCGACAAGTGCGAACCACCATCAATCCCAAAAATATAGGGCCAACATTTTTTTAAGTATTTGTGTAAAGATGTATATTTAATAAGAAATATCCAACTAAAAGAACAATAATAAGAGAAAGACACTTGAGTTCATAATATTAAAATTCAAATCTTAATAAATTTGCTGTTTAAGAAATATATATTGTAGATTGGGATATTGACACATCAATAAGACAATTTAAATACAGAAGGAATTGAAAATAAATTAAAAGTTATATATTAGAGACTAAAATAAAATGAAAGTTGTGAAGATGGAAAGAAAAAAAACATATTGAATATTATAAAAATAAGTATTTATTTATGAAATAAATAAAAATCTTTACAATTTGAACCGCAAGCCCTTTTATAAAAATGTGTAATTGACCTTAATATAAAAAGATGAGTTCAGTCCTTCGAGTACGCCCAAATAGTGAATATTCATGTGTAAAGACTTTTCAAACGAGAGAGTTTTAGGGTTCATATCCCTACTCTCCCATTCCCAACTAAAAAAAATGAGGTCATGGTTAAATTTTTTGGCAGGAATTTTTTGCTAGAATTAATTTCTCGCAATATTTTTTTGCTGATTTTAAATTGTCACAAAAAAAATAAGAAGTTATGTTAAAGCTCTCTAACTTTTAAAATTTATACTAAAATGAGATAAGGGTGAAGTTAACGTTTCTCTATTCTCATATCAAGAAATTAACTCATGTCCAATTATTTGAATCAATTAATTTCCTTAATTATTCGATTAGTTGGAATGAGTACTTCTGTCTGACAAAAAACTTTATCTTATGCATATGTGGTTCAATCAAACCCAACAAAGCATGAAATTCACTCAATTGAGCTCCTCTATAGAAATATAAATATTTTTGTTTATATGTATTATGATTTATTTGCACAATAACACATTTTTCACTCAAAAAATTAAATAGAAAAGTAAATAATAACTGCATCAATTTAATAATAATAATAAATCAAATGCATACAAATAAAAATATATATTCATATATATTAATATTATTTCATCGCAAAAAAAAAAAGAAGGAGCTAATGAGAGAAAATACCATCGGTTATTTGTCAATGAGGCCACCAACATTAAATTAGTCAATGAATTGTGTAGAAACTATGACAATTATTTAGAGTTGTAAATTCATTATAATTTCAAATATTTTTTTTTTTTGCATCTTCAACAAACTATGAAAGTATTTTTAGTGTCTCTATAATTCAGATAGAATTCTTTTAGTGTCTATATTTGTCTGTTATTTCATTTTGAAATGTAATTTTAGTTTAATATTTTTATTTTCTCCGTTAACACAATTTGATCGAAAGTGATAGGAAAATTTTTTTTTATCACAACTCATTTGTGGAAAGAGCTTCGATAATCATTTATAGAGCAGCGCACTTGGAGTTTAAGTTTCGAAGAATCATATGAAATAAATGACAATCTAGTTTAAGTTGAGATCATCTATTACATAATTGTGTTACACATTGTACTACATTATTCAGATTATTGATATTATATTATTTAATAGATATTAGATATGTTCTTACTAAAGTAAAATTTTGTATTGAAAAAATACATATAAATAATCCCGACAATACAAGATTATTGTGTAATGAAGGATCTCGACCGATTCACAAATCAGCCTAGTTCACATTCAAAGCCCCCTTTTGAGGATTATGAGGTGAACTTTTGTGGCCGTTGATATCGGCGTTTGTTTCGTTTATTAGGTGAACTTAACTCGTGACTGTTTGTGGTTTATAGTATATCATTTATGACTAATTTGTCAACGTGTTATACCACCATTTTTGCAGATTTCCTACTTCTATTTTTGTTGTTTCTCTTTTTCTTTTTTCTAGTTTATAATTTTATGTCCTACAAGTCCTGTTACTAATATTTATAAAGGAACTGATAACCTAATTATTTTATAGATGATATATTTAATTCGTTAAATGTGTATAATGTACAAGTAATAATAAAGGGAGACATTTTAAGCGTGATTAGGGAACAAAGTGTCCACGATGTCTGCCTCTCTTTTGTTTCTTTACTATTTTCAAGTGACTTTTCTAGAATAAGTCAAAAGTTGGTCAAATGAGAAAAAGAAAAAAGTAACAAAAGACTCTTTCTCGTGTCTGTTTTCAGGCTTATCTTTGTTATTAGGACAGTTTGTTTGCGTCGGTGAGAGTTTTTTCTTGAATAAAAGGGTTATAACCAATTAACGCAACATACGCTCGCTATTGTAATTTTTACATAAATATTCAAAAATTGCGTATTTTAATACAATTTTTTAAATATTTGTAATTTTCACATAATAATTTCTTATTTTGTAATTTTTATATAAATTTTTATATTTTACAATTTTTAACCCAACATTTTAATATTTTTGTAAATTTTGCATAAAATTTAAAAAATTGTAACTTTTAAAATCAACAAAGAATTTCAGTAAAATCTGTTAGATTGTCTATTTTACAACCATTTATTCTAAGTGATTGTGTCAATTGTGATATTTTAAACTATATTTATGTTCAATATCAAAATATTAGTATCTATAAATTTCGTGCAAGTCCCTAAAACTTGTTATATACATGTGACTCCGGGATGAGCTTCATTATAAATGTCTTTTAATCAATTTACTAGATAATGAGAGACAATATATTATTAGATAAGATAAAAAGCAATGTTGCAATCAACACAATTTACCATGTAAGCATGATAAACTGGGTACATATGTTTGATGATCTAGTCATAAAAAATTATATGTTAAAATTATAAAATTTACAATATTAGGATAAAGTTTTTAATATTTGAAAGTATGTGAAAATTGCAAAAGTAATTGTTAGGAATAATGTATAGTTTTGCCGATGTAAACTCTTGATGACAAAAGTCTTTTAGATCTTGTAGTGGGATAAGACTGTAATAAATTAGACAACTGAAGACCCAAGAGCTTAAGAATCAGAAACAAAGCAAGAGCAAAAGACCGCTCTGAAGGATCTAGAACTGCCCCAGTAAAACAGTTCCGAGAACTACCAATTTCAAGGGAAACTGATACAGCTCATACTGCTAGTTCAATGTACTAGTTCAGAAAAGCAGAAGTGATCAACAATGAACTACAACTACCAATTTCAAGGGGAAATTGAGTCCCAGTTAAAGCTAACCAGCTGCAGCTCTCTATTTAGAAAAGTCGAACTCAATAATAGATTATCCAGTTCAGAAGTTAGCCTAATCAACAAATCCAGCGACCAATCAAAAGAAGTCTTCTGACGGATACTTGCACTTTAGAGACACAATGTACCATCGCAATGATCTGATTTCTAGAGAAGTGTAATAACCCTCAGATACTAGTAATAAAAATTTTCTAATTTATAACCTTCGTATTTCGAAAATAGTAATAATTACTTTCTATTTATAGAATTTACTATTTATAGTAAGTTTGATAAGTAATTATTAAACTATGTGATGATAATTAACTGGTATTCAAAAATCTCCACAGCGATCAAATGCCTCCAGTTTAAAGAGCTCAATATACCATTGAGTTTGTAATTTAAAATTTGATACTACGGTATGATTTATTGTTGTCGGTGACAACCAAATATATCGAAATTTATTTTTAAAGATTAATTAGACGGAATAAATTCACCATTTTATAAATGGCGAACCACGGGTTCAGATTGACCACAAAAGTTAGAGTGTAACTATAAATCTTAAGTAATGCAACCCTCTGAGCCGAGATCTGACACCAAAAGATCAAACAACGAAGCTTTGAACACAAACTATATTAACTATTTTTGCATGCAAATGTGTTGCTTTGCATGACCACCTTCTGTAAGTGTATTCAACATAAATGATGAGTACGATCACCATGCAAGTGTACTCAACATAAATGATGCGTATGATCACTACACAAACATCTGACCCAAACATCACGATCAAAAAGCTCATTTGCACAACCTATTTCACTGACCGGATATCAAGATAGATATTCTTATAACTCAATTTTTATATGTGACTCGACTTTTCTAAAATTTTCAAACCCGGCATGCCACGCAACCTGAAATCCTACCGAACCACACTAAAATTTTTTCAATACGTATTCTGAGTTCGACTATCCCTAACAAGACCTGAAATTACCTATTGGGGGCTCGACTCCAGTTTGAACCCTACACAATGCGATATTCGAATAGTGATCTCGAACCAATGTAATTAAGCAATTAAAATATATTAAGCGATAAAATCCTAATATAGTGATTCGTATTTTGCAGAACGAGATTGATAATTAATTTGAAGTAAGCTTGGGGTGCATATCGTTATATATGTATCCCTGCCATGTATTAATATTCGTTGCTATTATTGAACTTTGATATTGTATCCAGTCTATTTTTGTACCCATTATTGACACTCTGATGCCTATTAGATCTTATCCTTCATTATTGAATAAATCGACTCTTTATAATATATGCAACTCTTCTTATGATAATTACTGCATTTGTACATTTCTCGTCATAAATAAATTCATAAAATCCCCACCCCCCGAGTCGCATCCCGGCAGACCGGCTCCCTCGGGAGGCCAGGGCGTAACAAGAATACCATAAATACCAAATGAGATAAGAAAAGAAGTGGGGTTGTGTTATCGTAAAGTGAAACAATATTCTAAAGAATTTAATTTAAACCAACCCACCGGAATCTGCAAAATTACAACAACCTATCCAACTAACAGATTTCGTTAACTTCCAGATTTTACTTCATATAGAATATGAGAACTCACCTCCAAACCAAGTTTAAGCATCTTACGATGTTTCTGAAGAGAACTAAAATCTTCAACACTTGCGTAGGACGTGGAGCAGATGATAAGCAGAAAAATCGTTGCTCCGTCAACCGTTTGCCTGGGTTGCTGGCTTGGAATCCAGCAACTGAGAAGAGTTTATGTTGTAATCCGTGTTTATACATCGAAAACATCAGTTACTAATGAAATACCCTTCGGTAGTAGAAGGAAGATAGGATGGAGGAGAGTTAAACTCAAACCTCTATAAAAATCTCGTACCAGTTTATTTGATTTCCAGTTTTACTTTACAAACTGTATAACTTGACAACTAAGCTTTACAAGTTGATACACTCGGTTGACTCAAGTCAGTTGACTCATAAAATCAGTCAGAGAACTCTTAAAGCTATCTTTGAAACTAGTTGGTCTACTGAATCTCAGCTGATTAATTGAACTAATATGAACCTAAAATAACTAGACAAATTAAACCTTTCTATTTTCTAAGCATAATTAATCTGACAAAGTTATTATCAACTCGGGCCCTAAATTAAATTTCGCAATTTTATATTAATTTTGATTTAGGAACTACAATAATTAATTCTTATGTTGAATTTGTAAAAAAAAAAAGTTAATGTCATGTTATAAACTTCAACTTTTTAAAATTCATGAAAAAATTGCAAAAAGTTAAAAGATTACGTTAAAATATACAATGCTTGAAAGTTTATGTGAAAATTGCACAAATACACAAAAGATTGTGTTAATTATTACAATTAATCCTAAATAAAATTACAAAACAACCATTTACGAATTACGATTAAATTTTCTCACGAGCAAATTCAACCCATTTAAACCCTTAACCCTAAAAGAGCTTATCAATAATAAATAGAAAATTAATCTATAATATAACCCTAGTCTCAATGTATGCAACTCGAATAATTAATAGTTATTAAAAATTAAACAAAAAAACTAATTATAACTTCTAGTTTTATAATTAAATTAAAGCATAATAAATTAAATTCCAAAGAAGAATGAAACATAAAAGTAGACATAAAATGTGGATTTAGAAAATGAGAAGTGATATTCGATTCGACAATTAATGACATAAAGATAAAAGAAAGGGCACAAACATGATATGTCATGGATACTGTCCATGCGACACCGTCAATAATTTTCATTTGGCATACCTAACTCAATTAACATTGAGGTCCGCAAACCGTTCGGAACAGAATCAAGAGTTAACTTTTATTCAAAATAAATTTTATCTTATAAGTAGTGGATATCATTATGGCGAAATTAATTTATTACGGTGGAAATGGACATGCTTCTGGATTAATTAACACTAATACATACTTTTCCTTTGGAAAGCATGCAACAATTCTCTTCCTACCTAAAGCATGTGGAGATTCAATCGAAATGGTGGATCATGCCCTCCTCTCTTCATTCTACGCACAAACAACAAAATCCCAAGTGGTCGAGACAACCAACCGGCCATACTACTCTTAATGCTTCATCAAACTCGGTTTCAAAATCTAGAATCACCTAGGACATGTCTGAACTCTTGTAAACAATGTCAATCTATCATCCAGTGGCTCAACATGAAAGCTAAACGAAATCCTATAGCAATATTGTCGTCTATGAAATCCAAGATCTTTCTAGGCCATCTTAAGATCTTCCAATTCTTTTGCGCATGAAATAGCTAGGGGGCCAGACTTCATTAGCATAACTCAAATCCCATCTCATGTAAAAGAACTTATCACTGATGACCTAGTAAGACCTTAATTTTCATCAATGGAATCCCTCCTTTTTCCCTTCCAAAAAAATTTACAGTAGCATACGTACTTCACTATATTATTAAAAATACTTCAGTACTCGTGTATAAACACATTCATTAGTCATATTTTTTTAGGTCAATTATGAATAAGATTATTTTTTCTGTCTCCTCTCTCAAATCTTTTATAAAATTGTTTTAAACATTAAACAATAATTGTTCATTCAAATTAAATTATTTTTAAGATATCATATACAAAACTAAAGCTAATTTCATTAGCTTTTCAAACAAAAATCATATTAAATATGTTCATTTGAAGGAAATAGAATGAATTTGGGTACATTTTTTATGTACAAAAATATGTTTCATAATGTACATTGTACTACATTATATACCTATGTATACTGATGAAAGTATATGTTGTGTGTTAAGATCTCAAAATCGTGATCAAACCACAATTCAAAAAAGTGTGCAACTTGTGCAATTCAGAAAGAGCACGGAAGGTGTGCAATGCGTGAACATGACTCTACGTAGAACTTCTCATATTCGCCGCTGTTTATTTGCACCCTGTTCCCTAGATTATCTAGATTTTATGATTGTTTTATAATTTACTTATATAAATAGTTGATTGTACAACAGATCACAAAACACACATGCATTCACGCATTTAATCAATTTCATCGTTCTCACTATTCCACCTGAACAATCACTATAAATCAAGCTATTTAAACGATACATAAAACTTGTCACGTCTACCCCAAGGGATGAAAAACCTTTCTAGGAATTGTTGTAGGTCAAAATCTCCCGTCTATGATCAAAGCATAATTTATAACAAACGTCCCAACGAACAGATTCTTAAGGCAATGGAATGAGACCCCGGAGGCACAACTAAGTAGCTCAAAGATTGACCCACGAGGCAAAGACTTCAGCAACCAAGTCGTGAATCAGAAGTAGGTTGGAAATGAGGGACTCGATGACAACTCTGCGAAACAAGGTGCCCGAATCACTATCTGAAGCCAAACAACCTCGATTATGGGTCATATGAGGACCACGTGCGTGGAAGAATCCATAACCTCAGTTTAAAAAAAGGTGCGAAAGGTGTGCAACTTATGAAGGGGATTATGTGTGTATCTTCTCATATTTGCCCCTGGTTATTTGCACCCCTATCTCTAGATTATCTATAAATTATTAGGATTCTTACATACTTACTTATATAAATAGCCGATTGTATGACAGATCTACACAATCAACACACATGCATTCATACATTTCATCTTTTTCATCGTTTTCATTGTTCCATCGGAACACTATTATAAATCGCAGTACTCTCCGATATATAAAACTTTTCACATTTGCCTAGGGGGATGAAAAACCTTCATGGGGAAGTATTTTCGCAATCCATCTCATTTTCATAGAGTCCTTGTATCATGATACAAGTTGAACCTCAATAGGAAGTTCTTTCATAATCTATCTCACTTTCTTAGAGTCCTGGCCCCGTTATACAAATCGATCCTCAACAATTTGGTGCCCATCATGGGGCTCTGAGAAAGAGAGATGGAAAAAACAAGCAGAATCATTGATTAAACCTGGAATAAATGTGAGAATCAACAAGTTGATCATCCTGATCAGCTAACAGAGGAGTCCACATTGCACGAGTGTATGGAATAGCAATCTGATAAGTGAGCATTTAGTAGAATTTCGTTGCATTTTCGTAGTCTAAATTGTTAAATTCAATTATTTAATGCATCGCTTATCCATATTTTGCTGTTTGACGGACTAAACTCGAGTTTTTGAGTTTGATTGCAGATTTTCATCTTTCTTGGAGTAAAAATTGAGTTTTTGAGACAGATTGGGTGCTTTCGACTGAATAGACCCTGTTATTCAATCGATCGGGTGATTTCAAGGAAATTGTGGCCGAGTCAGAGAGGGGTCATTCGATCAAATGCATGTTCTGCACAAAATGAAGAATTGAGTTAAAAGAGGGTTATTCGATCGAATGCTTTCACCTTTCGGTTGAAAGCGTGTTTTGCAGCTGACACAGATTGGGGACAGAAGGCATCCATTTGACAAAAAGGAACACCCTTTCGGTCGAATGCTATTGGGATTTCTGCGCGGATTTGCCAGATTGCCCTTATGTTTGGACTTGTATATATAGTGTTTTTAAGGATTTTTATACGTTCTTACATCAATTCCCTGAACGAAAAGTAGAGAGTTTAGCTAGGGTTTTCGTAGTTCTCCAATTTTGCAACTTGTGAAGACTTTGGGGGCATTGAATTCAACCGTTGAACCATTCGTGACAGGATTTCTGTGTTCATTTGATGATTCTTCTTTGTTTTGTCGCTTCTCTTTTCTTGAACATGTGTAGCTAGTTATATTTCAGATTTTGGATCTTGAAACTCTTGTGAATTGGTGGGTTTGAATAAATTGTCATTTTTCCGTTCTTTGAATGATTTTGGTTTTGATTTCTCGTCTTCACATTTTGATTGTGTGTTGATGAATTTAACCTTGGATGGAAAATTCATCGGGTTTGAGGTTGAAATTGAATTGCATGATTAAATACCTTGGATGGGCTTAATTGTGTAGATCTATTGAATTTATTCTTGGGCTTGGATGATAACCTTGGTTGGAGTTGTTCAATTTCTTGGTTTGAATCAATATGTTCCCATATCTGGAATTAAAAATTGGTGAATGAGATTAATAGAAATCCATAAATTTACAAGAGGAGTAGAGTATCCGAAGTCTGAGCTTTCGTATATTGATAGTTATCAAATTTATTGCCTAGTTTTGATCACCAACTTTTAAACCTAAAAACGTCGCCTAGGACAGTAGTTGATTTCTTATAATTATTTGTAGTGAGCTGAACCTCATAAACAATACAGAATTCGATAATTTAATTTGTGTGCTCATCATTGTGCTATCAAATTTTTAGCGTCGTTGTCGGGGAATTGTTACTTTAGTTCGTTACAGAAGTTTGGTAATCGAAACTATTGCTTAGACTCTCTTAAATTTTTGTTTAAAATTTCTCATTGTCTGCAATTTCAGGCATAAAAATGGTAAAGAAAAGGAGTGGAAATAATTCAAATGGAGGTGAGCAGACCTCTGGTGGCGAAGATGGGTTCGACTCAGTAGCAGAGATGGAGAAACTGAGCCAATAGTAGGAGATGATGAAGCAGCAGGAACAGAATGACCGACAACTAATTGAACAAGAAAGAACAACCCTTCTGAAAGTTGAACAACATGTTAAGGCGTTAGAGGAAAATTCAAGAATTTTGTTGGAGAAAATCCGTCGAATTGGGCATGAGGTGGAAAGATTACCCGGGCTCGAGCTGAAGGAGCCAATTTTGGAAAGAGATTGGATAGGGGTAAGATGCTAATGAAGGAGAACATGCCTGATAAAGCTTCCAAAACATCACATCACCCATCTCAGAAAAGGATTCAGATCCGCAAAGTGACACGAACCAATTAGGTGTCAGATAATGATGAGAGTGATACCAGTCACCACCAGCTCATTGAAAGAAACAGAAAAAGAGGGAAGCTCCACGTTCTCGATCTCTGATACCTCAACAAGAATTCGGTGAGGAGGATGATGAAGATGAGGAAGACGAGCTAGAGTCCTCTAATGATGATGAGGAAGATGACGATGATGATGAGCCAGCTAGATTTGTGTTCTACCCCAGGAATTCAACTATTCGTGGGAGGAGACATCTGGTTAATGTACCCCAATTTGAAGCCAACCCAGTGGTGATGACTGCGAACAACAAGATGAATTTCATGGGGTTGGTTACTGAGGATGCGAATGATCATATCACTTCGTACTTGGAGATAGTGGATTCGTGGAAGCTGAAGAATGTGTCTCGCAACTATGGCAGGACTAGTTTGTTTCATTTTTCCTTGAACTCAAGAGCTCGGAAGTAATATACAGGCTTGACAGACAAGTGTAAGAACTCTTGGCCTCGACTCAATAAGGAGTTTCTTTTGAAGTATTTTCCACCAAGCAAGATTTTGAGGCTACAGATAGAAATTTTGAGTTCCAGTAGGCAGATAATGAGTCTCTACACGAGGCTTGGGAGAGGTTTAATGATTTGATTGCCTGGTGCTCACAACATGGATTCAACAAGAGGCAACTGATGGTTAACTTCTACAGAGGTCTCGCAAAATATGCTTGGGATAGATTGGATACGAAAGCTCTGGGAGCTTTGTGGGAATAAACCCAAAGAAGAGTGCGAAGTTGATGAGAGACACTGCTCAGATTGACTTCAAATGGCTTACAAAGAGAAGGTATACAAAGCGAGTGGCCAAAGTAAAAGATGATTCTGGAGATCTGATTGCAGAGATTTGCCTTGTGAGACAGGAAATCGAAAGTAAGCTCGATGAGGTGAAGCGAGCTAATGAGTCCAAAGTGGAGGAGACCGAGGATGTTAAAAGAGGCTTTATCAACACAATTCTAGCCAAAGAGGGTACAACACCAATAAGGGCTATCATGGGCAAAATCAGGCGAATCCAATATATCACCCCAGTAACAGGAATCACCCTAACTTTTCATAGAGCAATCCAAATAATGCATTGGAACCACCAGGGTTTGATTTGAATCAAGGGGTGGTAGTTTCGGTACCACAGCCGCCACCTCAGCTACAACCACTACCACCAGGACCGGTAGTACCAGTACTTCAACCGTTTCAGCAGCAGCCACCTAGACAAGATACGGATATCAGGGACATACTTATGTCGATGTCTGGTGAGATCAAAAGACTCTCTAACTTGGAGGGGATAGTGCAGCAGCTTCAAAAGAAAATGTCCAAAGTGGTGAATAATGTGAGCAACCAACACAAGCCTGGTCAATTTCCAGCAACATGGCTATGAATCCTATGAACCAATGCAACGCCATTACCACTCGGAGTGGTAGACAACTTAAAGAGCTGGAGATGCCGAGTTCAGCTGGAACTCACGATGCAGTGGAGATTCAGTGAGAGGAGTCACAAGCTCCTCCTCTTCCAGCAAACTCTACTAAAGTTGGGGTGGAAAAGATAGATAATACAGTGGCACTACAAAAGG
The DNA here is from genome assembly GCA_001278415.1 of Ocimum tenuiflorum. Lineage (NCBI taxonomy): Eukaryota > Viridiplantae > Streptophyta > Magnoliopsida > Lamiales > Lamiaceae > Ocimum > Ocimum tenuiflorum. The sequence continues at coordinate 2,220 of AYJT01058295.1, read as the reverse complement.
ATCTCATGTTTCCCCACCGTTTTGCTAAGAAGAAGGATGATGAAAAATTTTAGTGTTTCCTGGAACACATGAAGAAGATACACATCAACTTGCCATTGGTGGAGGCACTTCAGAAAATGTCGGGATATGTTAAGTTCTTGAAAGATATGGTGACTCAAAAGAGGAAGTTGAGGAGCTTCGAAACAATCAATTTGTTCGAAGAGTGTAGTGCTATCATATAGATGAGAGTTCCCATTAAGCAACAAGATCCGAGCTATTTTATTATAGCTTGTGTAATTGGAGGCAAGGTGTTCGACAAGTTGTTGTGTGATTCTAGAGCAAGTATCAACCGCATGCAATTGTATATTTTCAAGAAATTGGAAATTGGGACAATCAAAACGACTACGATCACACTTCAGATGGCAGAAAGATCAGTGACATACCCGAGGGGTATTGTGGAGGATGTACTAGTGAAGGTGAACCAGTTTATCTTCCTTGTGGATTTTGTAGTACTTGACATGGAGAAAGATAGAAACATTTCACTTATTTTGGGAAGACCCTTCCTTGCCACCGGTGATGCTCTAATTGATATGAGGAAAGGGGAGCTGACTCTACGAGTGGATGACGAGAAGATTACGTTCTCTATCTACAAGGCGATGAGGCACCACGACTCCGATACATACTGACCTAGCCCTCTATCATCCGATGGTGAGTCAGGACTTTTATTAGATTTAACGAATCCCACATTTTCGATACTCATTAATTAATTAAGCTTTGACAATTCTAATTAATTAATTTCTTATTTAATTTCCTTGAGTCACACAGTTTATCCTTATTATCGTATCTGAACTTAATCAACATGAAGGGTTTAATACAATAATCTTTATGAATACCTTAAGGGAGTGTCATCATCCTGAAACAGATATAGACGCTTAATATGAAGTTACAACTTATCAAATATGACTTGTTGCCACCCAAGATACAGAGATTATTGAGCTGATGGAAAGCTCTCACCCATAGTAAGTCAAAGTGACACACAAGACATATATATAACTTAAACTCTATTAAGCTAGGTTCAGTTAAATCACTGAGATCTTGATTCTCTACTCAAGTCAGATAAGAGAATTCATCTCAACGTGATCCAATCAATACTTCACACGTACCAGTATATGAAATAGACAAGAAAAGATATTTTCTCGAATATACTGCCGCCTAGATCGACGACTCATCCTCAAGTCACCTTAGCTGTGATTACTATTTATGTCTCATTTAGGGCCACAGATCATGCAATCTACTGCGATCTCCTACACGCTACATGATCCATCCTCGTTATTCGAGATAAACAGGTTAGTTGTTATATGAAACACATGGAAACAATTAATTGTATACAAGCACAATAAGGTTAGTTTTACGTATACCAAAATCCAACAATATCCCACTCATACTAGAGAAAACTTTTAGAATACAAAATGTGTTTTATATGCTCAAATATATCTATAAATATCACTATCATTATTACAAACACATCACTTCTCCCACTTATACTGAAAGTTTTCTAAGTGGGGGCATCAACAACAGACCATAATCCAAAAAACATATTTTTCTAAGACCTCTGTTGTAAGCCATTGTAAATGAATCATCCAAGTTCTCAAATATCTCAATTTCATTTACTCGCACGTCCCCTCCATCATATGATTCTTTGTTTGATATAATTATTTCTCTTATATGTTTGGTGGCCTTATGAGTTCGGGGTTCCCTAGAGTTCACCACTGCACCAACTTTGGGCAACTCCGAAAGGACAACAAGCTCGATTGAACACATAACTAGAGGTGGATTTATGCCCATCACGGACAACCCAGAAATCTGAATCTGTCTAACCCATAGGTTGTAGACTTCCTATCAAAGGTTAAACTAATATCTCACAACTATGCATACAACATGAGATATATTGCCTCGTGCACAACATCACTACCTATGGCGAAAACGTAGGATATCACCACTTTTCTTTTTCTCTTTATCAGTCTTAAGACACTGATCCTTAGAAAGAGGATTACCATATCTGAAAGGTAGAAAGCCTTTCTTGGCTGTTTCCATGTTGAAACGAGCTATTACAGTATCACTATATGACTCTTGGCTTAAGCTCAACATCCTTCTCTTACGATCACGTCTGACTTTGATCCCAAGGATGTGGGCTGCTTCTCCCAGGTCCTTCATTTGTAACTATTCCAATAAATATTCTTT
>AYJT01058234.1:0-15703 GCA_001278415.1 Ocimum tenuiflorum | reverse complement strand
TATATATATATTACTCACGATATAATTGTATTAATATTAATGTTGATGAAAAAAATTTTAAATATATTTTTGAATAACTTTAATATATTGAAATATAAATAATTTTTAGTCATATTATTTAGCCATCATAAAATAAACATGAAAGAGTTTTTTTTATTTTTTTTAATTTGGGGATGGGGGAGAGGAAATTCGAAACCAAATCTCTTTCAAAAATCTCATTTTGAGGGGTGTCCAGACTCCATCACGGGTATCTTCGTAGGATCGGACTTGAAATAGTTATGATAATTTATAATATGACACTACAATTCAATACGAATTTGTAGGATAATAATAAATTATTCCGCGCATGGGTCGGGTGTAAAACTAGTGAATTCTAAAAACAAGAACGTACGATGTTTGGTTTGAATAAAGAAAGCAAGAAATTGAACGGAACAAAATATTTTCACGATTTGAATTCATGAGTTTAAAACTAGAATTAGCAAGGAAGCAGTTAAATTGTTATGATCGGAGATGAAGAAGTGGAAGGAGATAATGGAGGAAGCGCGGAAATGGGCGGCGATGAAACAGACGGGGGTGAGCCTCCGTTACATGACGGAATTCGGGTCGCAGCCGACGCCGCGCAACCTCCAAATTGCAGCCCAATTTCTTCACAAAGAGCTCCCCATTCGCATCGCACGCCGCGCCGTTGAGCTCCACTCTCTCCCCTACGGCCTCTCCCACAAGCCCGCCATTTTGAAGGTCCCTTCCTTCTTCAAATCTCATTGCTTCTCTTGGATTTGAATCTGATTCTAAATTATTTTATTTATTTAATTATTGCCTTTGGAATCTGTGCTGGGAAAGTGAAACTACAACGTCTTTGACGTAAAAAATGGAAACAATAATAATAAATAAAGAAAGAAAGAAAGAAAGAAAGAGAAGCGTGACAGACAGACATCTGTAAGTAATTGACCTCGGCTTTTGTTCAATTGTTTGTTGTTATTAAAGGAAACTCTGCCTTTGCAAGCTCTCTTGTCTAGATCAAAACTTTTGGACATTTGCTTCCATATTACTTATTATTAAATCAAAAAACATCATTTTAAGTGAATGGCGAATACAGTTTGTGCCGATTCATTTGCTTATTATTGGTTGGTTGTTATCCTATCCCAGTGATGACTATTAGATGCATAAAACATTAATATGCAGTAGACTTACCATTTGTCACGCGGTGACATTATAGATTGGAGATGGCTGCGCCTGATATGAATTCTTGAGAGGTCTTGCTGTGCAGTAAATAGTTGGAGTTTTGTTGAATTTAGTATCGGTTGTGGTTGTTTCTTGATGATTGTATATCTGTAGTATAGATAAATGAATGTTTTTTGTTGTTATGGTAGGTGAGAGACTGGTATTTGGAGTCTTTCCATGATGTTAGATCCTTCCCAGAAATCAAGGATGAGAATGATGAGTTGGATTTCAGTGAAATGATTAAGATGATTAAAGTGAAGCACAACAATGTGGTCCCTATGATGGCTTTAGGAGTGCAGCAGTTGAAAAAAGACCTCAGTCCTAAAATTGTGTACGAGGATCTGGACGAAATTCACCAATTTATGGATCGATTTTGCATGTCTAGAATTGGGATCCGCATGCTCATTGGTTAGCCTCTTGCTCTGTTGTCACTCCATTTTGGATTGAATTGAAATTAAACTGCTGTCTTATTCCATTCATAATTATGGTGAACTCAGGACAGCATGTAGCGTTGCACGATCCAGACCCACCTCCTGATTGTGTCGGATATATTCATACTAAGATGTCCCCGGTTGAGGTTGCAAGAAGTGCGAGTGAGGATGCGCGTGCCATTTGCATGCGTGAATATGGGAGCACACCAGACATTGATATCTATGGAGATCCCAATTTTACATTTGCGTGAGTTGAGTTCAATTCATGATATATCTGAAAATTGGATGGGATCTTATTAATTTAGTTGGTGTGGTTTTCGGCAGTTATGTCCCAACGCACTTGCATTTGATGGTGTTCGAGTTGGTGAAGAATTCACTGCGCGCTGTTCAAGAACGGTTCATGGAGTCGGACAAGGTTGCACCCCCTGTGAGGATAATAGTTGCTGATGGATTGGAGGATGTAACAATCAAGGCAAGGCAGGCTAGGCTAGGCTAGGCTAGGCTGATGATTATGATTATGATGTTGTGTTATATATATATATATATATGTATCTTATTTGTAGGTGTCGGACGAAGGAGGTGGAATAGCTCGGAGTGGTCTTTCGAAGATCTTCACATACCTGTATACGACTGCAAAGAATCCCCTCGATGAAGATGGGGATGGGGATGAGCCTGAAACAATTACATCCATGGCAGGTTACGGTTATGGTCTTCCGATAAGCCGCCTCTACGCCAGGTACTTCGGAGGGGATCTGCAGATCATCTCCATGGAAGGATACGGTAAGCATTCAATATCCAACCAACACAAACAATTGAGCAAACTGCCAGCATTCATTCGATATACGTGCAGGGACCGATGCGTACCTCCATCTCTCTCGCCTCGGAGACTCTCAAGAACCTCTCCCTTGAGACACATCAGATCAATCATAACCATAACCATCCCAACTCGCTTACCATAATAAATTAGCTTTCTTCATTATTTCTTCAATAAAATTCTTCTATCTTTACCTCATAACCAACTCCAACTTGGACTTGCAATGCATAAGATGAGGTTCGATAACCAACTCCTTAACTACCCCAAAACCTCACCAGCCTAGCCTAGAGACAGATGTTTCTCTCTCCATTTTTTTTGGGAGATGGTAATTGGGAGGGTTCGAACCTGCTGTTCATCGATAAACTAAGCTCCCTCTTTATCATCTCGTGCCAGAGTCTAGTGAGATGTTAGTGTAATATAATTTATAGTCTACTAATTAGTAATTTTTTATATGATACGATGATTCATTATAAATCCACACGATAATAACCCGCACTGAGCCTGTCAAATTCAGATTTTTATTGGATGAACAAGGACACGACGATTTTGTTTCCGATATGGATCAAATATGGGTAATTCATTAATCATGTTGGATTTAATTGGATGGGGAATGAATAATCCCTAAACTATATTTATAAATCAATAAGTTTATTGTGTTTAATATATTGGGTCCTCGTCCTGTCATGTAAAAGAATCGTGTGTCATGTAAAAGAATAGTGTTGATTGTGAGTTTGTGTTTGTTGTTGATTGATGGAACAGGGATTGGGCAATTTTATTTAAAGTTTTCACTTTTTTTTAAGTCCTCATTATTGATTCAAGAAATAAATATATTCTATGAGATTTTTTTACTCTTTAACAGGAGCACTTGAAAATTCTAAACTATTAAAGTAAAAAACACCACTCACAATCACAACCATTTTTTTATAATTTGTTTTGCAAATTTTGTTTAAGCAATTTAAGAATTGTTGTAGAGTTAAAGAAGGTTTTTTTTTAATCTTTAAATCTCCACATGTTTCAACCAAAAATTCATCAAAAAATTAGTCATTAAATATTATCAGACCTAATGTGAGGAGATCTTTTCAAACAAGCCAATAAATAGAATCAAATCAGTGGTAAATCCCAAAAGTAAGTGGAGGCTTCGGATGTCTCATTGCATGTGCAAAAATGGTCCATCGATCAGAAAACAAATAGATTGGAACACCAATCCCAATTTTCTACACCCGACCACCGACCCATTTTGTAGCAGGACCGATCAGATTACCGATAGATCTTAATACGAATACGAGGATCATTCGATGGTATAGATACATCAACATCTAAGTCATGTGTATGACTCAATGATGATGATGATGATGATGATGATGATGATGTATGTGCCTCAGCCTAGTTGCGTGTCCGTGAACTCCCTCCTCCTTTAGTTACCATCTGCTGAGAAAATAAATAAATTTAAAACATTTTACGCTGAAATCATATTCCATCTTCTATTCTCATCACTATTTTCCAAATGAGTTTGTGTTTAAAATCTAGATACAAAAAGAAGGTACTATATGTAATAAGTGAAATAACATTACTAAAGGATACTTGTCAACTGTATAACTAAAAATTAGATTATTCACCATCTAAGAAGAGGACAAAACAAACAAAAAAGAATCACAATAGTGAATTTAGGCTCCAGATTACAGCCTTGCAGAAGGGAAGCAACCACAATTCCTAAAGCAACCACATATAACTCAAGAAATAGGGTAATTTTTGAGTAAAGGAATAGGGCAGCTTTGGTTAATAGACAACCAAATAATATCTTAATTTTCAACAAGCAAAAGTGGACAAAAGAAAGTACTAACAAAAAAATCGGTATGTTAAACATAAAAGGATTAATCCCACAGCAAGGATGTTAGAAGCAACGAAATTTACGTGGAAACATAGCAGATTTATCTACACACAAAGGCCATCTAAATTGTAAAACCCTAAATATTTCTATTTAAAATGTTACTCGATCTATTTTTTAATGAAAAATAAATAAATAACTATATAGTTTAAGAAACATTTTTTTAGCATGCACGCATAGATGAACTTCAACAACGAATGTAATAAATTTGTCTTTAGGATAGTTTAAAGATGACTATTTTGACAAACCAAAATCCACAACAACTAAAACTTTAAAACTATCTTTGAAGCAATTCTAGCAATAAAGATTAAAACAACTTAAAATCCAAATAACTTTAAAATAAAACATTATAAAATCACCATCCTCGTTTCCTTCATGTAGCTCCACCTCATTTATCTGAAAACATTTTAACAACATGGGGGATGAGCACAAAATCGTACTCAGTGTTGGGATCATATACATATAAATTTAATTTCTTCTCCAATACGTACTCAATGTTGAAGATACGTATCCTTAGGCATCTAGATTATCAAAATATTCCAGTTCACTCAACGTTTCTAGACTCCACCACTCTCCACCTGCACGTTTAGAAATACATGCAGGGTTGAGTACATTTTCACTCAGTGAACATGTTGCCGAAAATAGTACATAAATAAAAGCAGAAACTGTCAGAAATTATTGCGGATAAGCACACGATGTTTTAGTTCATTTGAAATCCTCCCATGTCCGTCAAAATCATTCTATGCATTTCATACCAAGCTTGGGTTTTAAGTTCAGTCCATCTACACTATATGCTATCATGTGTGACTGGAAGCAGGCCTAGTTCCACAACTACGGTCTCCATTCCATTTAGAAGGCACCAATAATGCACTAGGCTCGGTATTTCCTTTCTTCGAGATCTGATCAATTATTAATTACCATAGTATCATTTTATTATTGGGCTCTGACTGCATTTGCTGGCTCAGATTTACAACCTCTCTAACCACCATCCAACTAGAGGACAAATAGGTAATGCAAAATAATTTATTCGTGACAGTTCAATTTTTTGAAAGCATTTCATGATATTTTGATAAAGCAGTAAATCAGTAAATTTTGGTTTTAGTATATAGGAAAGCCAGCCTCGATATTAGGGATAACTCTAGCCTTGCTAGCATCGCTGACTGCTCATCTCGGGGTTGTCGGTTTCTCGAGCACCTTCACGAATTAACACAAATGAGGACACTTGTTCGTATATAATTATACATGATTTAAATACTCGAGAGCATTAGCTTGCCTTAATAGACTTATCTTATCGAGTTTATTTGATAGTAAGAGTCTTAGTTGAGGTTGGGTCCATTCGGGTCAAAGGTTTGACTTGAATTGAGGTAGTTGACCTTCAGTTATTTGTATTCGATAGGTAAGAATAAGTTTCATACTTTGAATGTGTGTTATGAGGTCTTAAATTGAGTAATCAGAGCAAAGCAGAGTCAGTCGATTGAACGAAAGGGGTTCGGGTTGATTGAGCATGTGTTTGAATCAAGAATCGAATGAAAAGGACCCATCTGGTCGACCATGTCACCCATTCGATTGAATGGGTGGCTCAATGGTACCCTTTCGGTTGAAACAAATAGATGGTTGGAATTGGAGTACAGCTGGCAGGGCATTTGGTCAAATGGGGTACCCATTTGGAAGGTCGCACATGGGAAAAATGGATGCTTTTGGTCGAATCTAGGGCTCGAGTAGATGTCATTCGAGAATTAGGGGGTCAGAATGGGGGCATTTGGTCAAATGTAAGCAAACTGCCCATTTTCAAGAATGGGGAAAATGGCAACTAGCGATGTTTGGCTTGTTCCAATGGCTATTCCTAATTCCCACAAGCAAGAATAAGGGTCCTAGGGGTTCAATAAGCATCTAGGTTAGCATAATACAAGATTCATCCTTGAAAATTTAGGACTCAACCAAGAAATAAGGATTCAAGTTCAAAAATTCAATATGCAAAGGCATTCATGTTCTTGGTATTTCAATAAGATCTGTTGGCTCAATATACACGAAAATGTATACCAAATGTTGGCACCAAATCATCAAGGTAAACATATTCAACAAGAGTTTCAAAATTGATCAAAGATTTCATCAAGTATCTCAAAAGATTAAAAGTGTTCAAAGATTTTCCATGGAAGAATTGGAGATGACAATGGATAGCTTAGTTGTTTGAAAGATTTCTCTGCTTCCTTCTCTAAATGCAAGTAAAATTGAGAATATATTGGTTTGAGAGGAAATGAGTTCAACACATGAGATATGGAGTGAGGAATGCAATGGAGGAGGGTAGCTAGGGTTTCTCACAATTTATGTATGGAAACTAGAGCTACGGCCCATGGGCTTTTAAAGTTTGTATTTAAGGCTTGTAAACATTAGTCTCAAATTGTCGTACTTAAATAACTTGTCCCTATAATAAGCTACATAACATTAGTTATGTACTTTATTATTTGTGCTCATGGCTCTCAAATAAAGTCCTCACTTATTATTTTAATCACTTGGGAAATAATAATTAAGTATAAAATTACAGGTTGTTACATTCTCCCTAACTTACAAAAATTTCGTCTCAAAATTAGCTAGGCTTGCTCGAATAACTCGAGATATTTACTCCTCATCTTGCCTTCGAGCTCCCACGTTGCTTCTTCTACTCCATGGTGTTTCCATAGTGCTTTCACTAGCGGAATGGGTTTGATTCTCAATTCTTGCACTTTTCCATCTAGTATGGCCACGGGCTTTTTCTTCGATTGGAGGTCCAGTTCTAGAATGACTTATTACTAATGGACCACGTGCTTAAGATCATACATGATACGCGGGATAATTTGTGCACATTTCACAAACTGGATGGTAACGCTAGGCGATATGTTGCTGCTCAAATTTTTCTTGAGAATCTCATTAGGTCCAAGGTATTGAGGTGTCAATTAAATCTAGTAATTTCTTTTGGCGATGATATTTTACGGAATACTTTGTTGCTAACTTCAAAATTTAACTCGACACGCCTAGTATCAATATATGACTATCAATCTTGAGCTTCCTTGCTACGAGCTCGGATCGGTCAGACTGTCTTGGCCATCTCTGGCACTGCTTTTGCTCCAATTATCTCTTTCTCGCCTAATTCATCCCAATATAAGAGAGATCTACATTTCTTGCCATAGGGCTATTCCAATCGTAACTTGGTAGCTATTGTTGTAGGCGAATTTGACTAACGGTAAGATTCTTTATTAATGCCACCTTGATCCAGCATGACATCTCTTAACATATCTTTCGAGGTTTGGATCGTTTGTTCTGATTGTTCATTAGTTTGTGGGTGAAACGCAGTTCTGAATTTTAGGCGCATTTTCGTTTCACATTATAAATTTGTCCAAAATCTGGAAGTGAATCTCGCATCTCGATCAGATGTGATTGTTGCTGGGACTCCACAAAATCGCACGATTTCTCCTACACATAGCTTAGCTAGCTTATCAGACCCAAAAGTGATCTTAATTAGCACGAAATGAGCGCTCATGGTGAGTCGATCCATAATTACCTGTTTTGTTGTATTTTCATGCTGTGATTTTGGCAGGCTTGTCATGAAAACATGGCTATGTGCCCCCACTTCCATTCAGGAATTTTGATGATTGTAACTTCTCATAGGGTCGCTGTTTTTAAGACTTTTATTTGCTAACAAGATGGACACCGTTCCACGAATGACACTACGTCTTTCTTAATTCCATCCCTTCAGAAGCTTTGCTTCAGGTCTGGATACATTTTGATGTTGTTGAGTTGAGATGTATATGACATATCATGCGCTTCGCCCATGATCTCATTCCTTAAAAGTTCATCATTTGGCATGCAAATTCATTCTTCAATTAATAGACTGCTATCGGCTACCTCTCAATACTTGTTTGCCTTATTAATTCAAACTTTTGCTCTTGGTGCTTCTAGTTCTTCATCCTTCTTTGTGCCTTGATGATTCTTGTCCTCAAGTTTGGGACTACCATAATTGTTGCTGCTATGCATGCCACTGTAACACGTGGGATCAGAACTTCCTACTTTTTTCTCTTAAATTCTTTGATCAGCTCTTCAAGTTATGAGTGAGTACACTCTTGAGTCTGTCGTGACGCTTAGTGCGTTGGTTACGATATTGGCTTTTCTCAGATGATAGTTGATAGTGACATCGTAATCATTCACAAGTTCTAGCCATCTAAGTTGCCTTACATTCAGATCTTTCTTGCTCGAAGAGGTACTTGAAACTCTTATGGTCGGTGAATATCAAGCGTCTTACTCCTTAAGGGTGGTGTCTCCATATTTTCAAAACATATACCATAATGACCAATTCTAAATCATGCGTAGAGTAGTTCATCTTGTGAGGTCTTATCTGTCTTGAAGCATATGCTACCACTTTGCCATTTTGCATTAACGCGCATCCTAATCGGTTCTTTGAAACATCAGTGTAAACTTCATAATCCTTTTCAGCTTCTGGAATTGCTAATACTGGAGCAGTTGTCAATCACTACTTAAATTATTAGAGATTTGATTCACATTCTATTGTCCAGTCAAATTTCATTTGTTTCTGCAGGAGTTTCATCAACAGTTCGGCGATCTTGGACTATCCTTCATTAAATTGGCAGTAATCTCCTGCTAAGCCTAATAAACTTCAGACTCATTTGGTGTAGTAGGAGTTTTCCAATAACTCACGGCTAGTACCTCCACCGAGTCAACCTCAATATTGTCTGCTGACATGATGTGACATAGGAAAAACACTTCTCTTAGCCATCATTCACACTTGTTAAACTTAACATATAGTCCCCCGGTACTCAACACTTTGAGCACTATCTTCAAATACTTCTCAAGTCCTCGCTCTCCCTTCGAGTAGATGATACGTGTTTTATTTAACAAAAAACGGGTCACAATAATAAAAAGATCGAACTTAGGGACTAGGTATAAATAAACGTTGCTAAGCACTAATCCGTTATAGATAACTCTATTGTGTAGTCGAATGAATAAAGAGGGATGATTTTAAACTAATTTAAAATAGAAAGGAAACAAGATTCTAACAACACAATTAATAAAACAGCAGAGATTCTAGGATCGTGTCATAAACGCAAGTAAAAAATTAACGAAATAGGCAAGAATGAATTGATTTGCAAAATTATCATACACAACCTTTTGAGCCAATATGTGATGTAGATTTCCAAAATTCCTTTTTCATCATTTGAATGTATATGTAAATATTGAAAACTCCAAATAGTTCAAACGTCAAAGCCAATTAAATGTTTCGAACCTAATCTACTCCAATTAATCCTTTTGAAATCCAAATCCATTAATTTCCCAAACTTTTGATTTAAAGAAAGTTAATATCCAACTCATAGAAAAACATCTACAGGAAGTCATTGTTTTACAATCATCTACAGGAAGTTATTTTCCTATTACAAAAAATCGAACCTCAACAAAAGCATTTCATGATATTTTGATAAAGCAGTAAATTAGTAAATTTTGGTTTTAGTATATAGGAAAGCCCACCTCGATATTAAGGATAGCACTAGCCTTGCTGGCTTCGTCGACTGCTCGTCTTGAGGTTGTCGGTTTCTCGAGCACCTTCACGAATTAACACAAGTAAGAATTAACACAAGTAAGGACACTTGTTGGCATATAACTATACATGATTTAAAAACTGGAGAGCGAGCCTTAATAGACTTATCTTATCGAGTTTATTTAATAGTACGAGTCTTAGTTGAGGTTGGATCGGTTTGGTTCAAAGGTTTGACTTGAATCAAGGTCGTTGACCTTTGGTTATTCATTTTGATGGGTAAGAATATGCTTCAGAATTTGAATATGTGTTATGAGGATTTAAATTGAGTAATCGGATTAAATAGAGTCATTCGATCGAATGGGAGGGGTTCGGGTCAGTCGGAATCTAGAATCAAATAAAAAAATCCCATTTGGTTGAATGGGTCACCCCATTCAATTGAATAGGTAGCTTGAATGGTATCCTTTCAATCAAAACAAGTAGAAGGGTGGAAGTGAAGTATAACTTGCTAGGCATTCGGTCGAATGGGGTACCCATTCGGTCAAATGTCCCAGCTAGAAGGTCGCGCATGGGAAGAACGAATGCTTTTGGTTGAGTCTAGGGCTCGAATGGGTGTTATTCATTCGAATGGCTAAGCAATTTGATCGAATGCTAGCAATCTGCCCATTTTCGAAAACAGGGAAAACGACCATTTCGTGATGTTTGGCTTGTTTCAATGGCTTATTCCTAGTTCCCACAAACAAGAATAAGGGTCCTAGGGGGTTCAATAAGCATTTAGGTTCAGCATAATACAAGATTCATCCATGAAAATTCAGGATTCAACCAAGAAACAAGGTTTCAAGTTCAAAACTTGACTGCAAAGGCATTCCTGTTCGTCGTATTTCAATAAGACATATAAGCTCAATATACACGATAATATCTATCAATGGTTGGCACCAAATCATCAAGGTAATCACACCAAGTATTTCAAAAGATTATAAGTGTTCAAAGGTTTTCCATGGTATAAATGGAGATAGTTACGTTGTGAAGTTGTTAGTTTGAGGGAGATGACAATTGATAGCTTGGTTGCTTGAATGATTTCTCCCCTTCCTTCTCCAAATGCAAGTAAAATGAGAGTATTTTGGTTTGAGATGAATGACCTCAACACATGAGATATGGAGTGAGGAATGAATTGAAGGAGGGTGGGTAGGGTATCTCATTATTTATTGTGGAAACTAGAGCTAGGGTCCATGGGCTTTTAGGGTTTGGGTTTAAGGCTTGGCTCCTGCTACTAAAGGTAGCTGGGTTTCAAGTACTTCAGAAAATAAGTAACAAAACTTGTAAATAAGACAGGATATTATAGAGGTTCGGATTTAAAAATCCTATGTCCTCTCTTCCTTTTCCACGAAGAGAATTTACTATAGTTAAACGTACACAGTGACCTAACACTATTTATAACTAACTATCTTCTATAATGGAGAACCTCCAATGTTCTTGGTCTCAGGCATGGCTGAGCTGAAGCTTTACTGGACTTCTCCAAGGCTTATGCTCTGCGAGGTTGAAGGGAATCTGAGAACGATCTTGGAATTCTTGACGTAAACAACTTTTAGATCTCCGATGTGTCTTGAGTAAGAGTACACGAAAAGCTGAAATGCTTTTCAGAGAGAGAGAGCTTGAATGCAAATTGTTATGAGCGTATAAATTTGTAAACTCATAACCTTCTCTCTTTCTTTAAGTCTTCTATTTATAGTCGTCGAATTTGAATAGTAGCCATTGGAAAAGCATGGGAAGACTAGTTAAATCCGTCATCAGAGAACAGAGTCGTTATTGTACTTATAGCAGGCTTTTCAGTTCTTTATCCATCGGTTCGTCCGCTTTCGACATTTGTTCGTTGGATAATAAGTGTTGTCAAAATGCCTTTTCAGGAAACATTTCGAATGTTAGATCTGAATATTCCTATTTTGTCTCAGTTGTCTAAGAGACAACTGGCTTGACCTTCTAACTTTATCTTCAGAGATTACTCGGATGTCAGCTTTTCTTTTTGGAAGTCAGCTCAGGAGTCAACTTTTCTTTCAACTATCAATTCAGAGTGAACTGTAGCTGGTTAGGCTTCAACTGATGTAACAGTTTGAATTCTATATTGTTCACAGCTGAGGAGATTAGCTGTGAACCCTCACAACTGGGTAGGCATAGCTTTGGTCCAGTTGAACTTGATCTTGTGAAATTCTTTAAATCTTGAATCTTCCAGCTTCAACTCTTCGTGAACCTAAGCTATTACAATTCAATCCTATACAACATTACATTTTAAGATCAATTCTATTCTACTGACATGGTTTCTGAAATCAACAAACATTCTAATTTCTAACAATTTCACCCTTTTTGATGCTGTAAAAATCATGTGCGGCTAAATAACTGGAAGAAGTGAAGAGAGTTACAAACCTATTTCCCTGTTAACATGTCCTTCCCTATCTAGTGTCTTTATCATTCCAAAAAGAAAACAAGTGTTAAATAACTTTTTTTATAAATATAATAGAACTGAAATGTAAGAGAATTGTTGTTGCTGACAACTCATCGCACTTAATTGTGCAGATCCAGTGGCAGCTATAAAACCAGTTAAGATCTTTGGGACAACTAGATATTATCATTCAAAGAGTTAGGGCCTGTCAGTTTTATAAAATACTTGAACATATTACATTGTACAAAGATGATTTTGAAAAAAAAATAAGAACATGTACAATGATAAAAGTTCAAAACTGACTAAAACAAACTCTTCAGCTGGCTTCACCCTCTTTTTGCTCCTTCCCAGCTTTCTCTGCCTCCTTGGCAACTCTCTTTCAGCCGTAAAGGCTACTAGCTGCTCCTCATCGTTTGAGCTAGCTGTTGACTGAGACTCTAGGACTTTGTCATCATAAGGAATGTGGGCATCTTAGTCCTTGTAAGCATGGCCTCTGCATAAGCGTTGGAAACTCTTCTTTGGAAGCTCTTCTTCAGCTTCGCTCGTGGCGGACTATTTGTCATCCAATCATGGAAAATGGTCTTAACTATCGATCGATCCATGACATGATTAAATCATACTCAGTGAAATTGTGGTGAAATACAAAAATCAAAGTAGTCTTCAGGCAAGGTTTATGGCGTCTCTTTCTGACTCCAATTGATCTCGTACCTCCTGGAAACGTATTGTTTCGATTAACTCTGTTGCAGTTGATAATATTCGGGATATTGTTACTAAAGGTAATTCTTCTTTCTGGTTTGACGATTGGATAGGGGCGGGGGTTCTTCATAGCCCTGGGATGGCGATCCATAATCCTCTTATCTCAGTTCAGGACTTCTATGCCTCCCCCAACAATTCAGAGAGCACATGTTTCTTGTCCTTTCTTCTCAGTGCCCCGCTACAATTCTACCCTCCATGTCCTTTGGAGGCAGCAACCTAATTGATTCTTGGATTTGGAAGCCCTTCGAAGACGGGTCTTTTATTTTGGCCTTAGCATTTGAGATTATTAGGTCGCGGCGTATAGTCATTCCGGACTTGAAATTCATTTGGAACAAATTCATCCCCCTCAAGGTTTTAGTTTTCATGTGCACATCCTTAATAGGTTTATGTCTTCCGTCGATTTCCTCCGGAGTTATGGTTTTTGTCTTCCTCCCGTTGTGTTATGTTTGGTTCTGCGGAAGATTCCTTTTTGTACTCTCATCTCTGTTGCCCCAAAGTTAAAGTTATCTGGAGTCACTTTAGTCGTTTGTTTGGAATTAACATGTCGCATCATGATGTGTGGCTCAATATCCGAGAATGGTGGTCTTACCAGTTGGCTTCGACTATCTCTATTTGTATTTCCATCATGCCATGCATCATTCTTTGGAAGATTTATAAACTTCACATCCGCGTTTCTCACGAAGGCGAGATATTTTCCAACAGAGTAGTTATCCGTAGCATCTATAATTTCTATCTCAACATCTCCGTAGTGCATCCTTTTCACACTGACTTAGCCCTAGTCTGCATGGGTCTTTGTCAAAGGCTACTTCCACGCAAACAAAGAAGGGTCCATATTGTCTTCTGGTCGCCTCCACTGTTGAATCTTTTCAAACTGAACGTTGAATCTTCCTTCAGCGGCGGTGGCTCTTTAGGTGCAGGCATCAATATTCGCGATCATCACGGTAATTTGATATTTGCTATGGCGCTTTGTATTTTGGCAGTTTATCCTCTTGCTGGTGAGACTGCTGCGCTTCGGAGGGATGTCCTTCAGTGTGCTGATATGAATTTGTCTAGGGTCCTCATTGAATCTGATAACCTTCGGCTTGTGGATTTTCTAAGTGGTTGCGTTCCGGTTCCATGGCGTCTCCTTGACGAGCTTCAACATATCAGGAATGTTATGAGCTCTCGTCGTTATCAGCTGACCCATTGCTTTTGGGAAAGTAACTCGGTGGCCGATGATCTAGCTAAATGGTTGTTGGCTCCTCTAATTCTCTTATTTTTAATTCTGTCCAGGCTCTTCCTCGTCGCATTCGCGGTCTTCTGCTCTTAGATAGGTTGTCTATTCCTCAAGTTCGAGTTCTTAATTCCATGTATTGGTTGTCTCATTTCAATAAAAGCTTATATTTTTATTTAGAAAAGATGTATCACGTATATTTGTCATCCATGCCATCCAGTAGATATAATCCAATCTCATGTTATGATTACGTTAAAGAAATATATCCTTCTACATTGATATGGTTAAAACTGAACTTACTCGTTACAGAAATACATCCTCCTATATCATTAATCTTTTTTCTAATTTTTATATGGTGAAATAAAATGAAATTAAATTTAATAAAAATCAAAAGAAAATCTGATCTAACCTAGCTCTATCCCCCAACAGCCATCCCTTCCCCTACCATCCCCATGTCAATTTATAATTACGTAAAATGATGTGTAATATTATTATGTAATTGATAACTTTTGTCATCTTATAATTCATTAATAAATTTTGAGAAGTGGCCTAAAGTTCTGGTTGATATCTCTGTTATACAATGGTGTTACACTTATCAAAATAATTGACACGTGCAATAACTAATAGAGATAAATTATGATAAAATATCGCTTTACTAAGAATATAATTTATCTCTAGTCATTAGTACATATGTCAGTCATCCAATGTAATACAGTGTGTAACGTCATTACGTAATAGGAGATTTGTACTACTAAAAATATATTTTTTCCTTGATATAACCAAGGCAAAATATGCAAATTTAATACAAATTATTAGTGCATTTGCAAATATAATACAAACTATCAATTATTGAAAATAAATGTACAAACTATTATTAATTGAACAAATTTGGGATTAATGCTTTCCGCGTACCAAAAAATTAATAAGGCGTGGGGGTTTTCCATGTCATGAAAATAAGTGCCACGTCAACATTTAAAAAAAAATAAATTCAAATTATAAAATGAAAAATCCTGAAATTCGCGTTGATGTGGCATCTAATTTTAATAACATGGAAAATCTTTGAGCCTCGTCAAATTTTTTGTGTCCGGAAAAAGCTCCGATTCAAAATTTATATTTTAATAGTTTGGATATTTACTTGCAACAAACAATTGATAGTTTGTATTATATACTTGTATTAATTTTTCACATTTTTGTTATAATTAATTAGCATGAGGTTTGAAATAATATTCCTCTCTTTCCCCATTGTAGAAAATCCAAATCTAGCTTCACCGCTGCGTATTATCCGCAGCGCCACTCCCCATCTAATCATCCGCACCACCACCAAAAAATATTCAACTCTCAACAGTATATACATAAGTTTGTGCGCGCGCGCGCCAATTAATTTCATCATGACATATCCAAAATTTAATTAATGAACATGAATAATTGGCC
>AYJT01058215.1:0-11519 GCA_001278415.1 Ocimum tenuiflorum | reverse complement strand
GTTCAATCCGGAGAGGTTTAGTGGAGGAGGGTGGAAGGGTGGCGGTTTGTTTCTGGCGTTTGGAGGGGGGCCTCGAGTGTGTATCGGGCAGAATTTTACGATGATCGAGGCAAAAATGGTGGTGTCAATGATGCTGCAGCGCTTCTCCTTAGAGCTTTCGCCCTCCTACGCGCATGCTCCGATTACTGTCTTGATTACTAGCCCTCAACATGGGGCTCATTTGCTTCTGCACAAACTCTAGATTTTTATGGTTTTATTGTCATTATCTATCAAATATAATCTGGTTCTATAATAGTATCGATCATTATAGATTGATAATCCGTTCGTTTTCTAGTTTGTACGGCAAGAACTTAAAGCATGTCTTATTTTTATGATTAAATTGTATAATTGCTTGGAATTTGGATTAATTTCAATGATATAACCCATTTTATTGTTTTTAGAGGTAATGAATATAAAAAATCGTCTGATAATTGAGATTGTGTCTAATAGAACAACTAGTATTTAATGTGTGGATTGCATGAAATTATACTGTGCATAGATTACAATCGAAATTAAAAAAAATGATGATGAAAAATAAAAATAATTCTTAACGATAAAACATCGTTAATAATATAAATTGTAAATTGCCTCATCTGTAAACAAATAAAAATTAATAAATTGTCTCATATTTGTTATTCTCATGCGTGTGCGTGTTTTGTATATAATATATATAATATTGGCAGCTGGTGTTTCTTCGATATAGTTGCTGTACTATTTAAGATCTAATCGACTAAATCATCTAATTTTCATTGCTTAGAACTTCAACTTATCCAATAACAAAATGTGTGGCTTAAAACCAAATTTGTAAAAAATAAATCATAAATATCATTGATATTAACCACACATTAGAGTATCACAAAGAAGGAGTTTAAGTTACTCGAAACTATAATTTTATTGTTACATGAAAGCATTATTCAAAGTGAATTTATGTGTTATTTACTAAAAAAATGTAAAATAATGAGGTTGGATATTTAGTAGCTAAAATTTATTATATGCTAATCAGAGACATTATCGACTTATCGTATAATATTTCAAGTTGGGTGAATAAATGTTAATTGTGTTTTTACGTTATTTGATGAACAATATAAAATAATAATATCGGAGAAATAATACAAATATAATAGCAACATATTTTGAGCTTATCATCTTTTCCTAAAATTGTATAAACTAAATCATCAAGTACGATGATTCCTAATATAATATTTTTTTTTAAATAAGAAATTTTAATACAAGTTTAATTTTGGTGTATAAAACAACACGACAAA
Source organism: Ocimum tenuiflorum (assembly GCA_001278415.1). NCBI lineage: Eukaryota > Viridiplantae > Streptophyta > Magnoliopsida > Lamiales > Lamiaceae > Ocimum > Ocimum tenuiflorum. The sequence goes on along the minus strand of AYJT01058215.1, from coordinate 10,215 downwards.
ATTGACTTCTTGTACTCGGGCCATCTTTCATTCAATCACTTTTATTTAAATTGCTGTAATTTATTTAAATGTACATCCATTATGTTTTATGAAACTAATATGTTTTTCGTGTAATTTCATGTAATATTCATAAGGACTTTCCTATAAAGAGCCCCATTTTAAAAATATAAAAGTCATCCTTTATACTTTTTAATAGAATTCGTCATTTCATTGTTAAATTGTACAACAATTTAAGGCAACACTTTTTCTCCTATTTTTATTTCGCTTGGACGTGATATATTTAATTTCTAATGAAAATATGATGTTTAGACAGTGCGAAGTAAAGAAAATATGATGTCAACGATAGAATGAGTATATCCCATGTTTTGTGGAGTATTCTGCAAAGTAAAATTTTTGAAAAATAGTAGTTAAAAAGCAAATAGAATACATGCATAGTTGCATTCTTCTACCTAGTTTACTATATATATCCTTAATTCTTAGATTCTCCGTGGATTACGTAAGAGATGACCTGGGATTTTATCCATCTACTGTGAAAAATCCGACTAAACATCGATTTCTCCAAAAATTTGTGGCCATTTGTATCCAGTCCAAGAAGCTCAAATCTCTTTCTATATAAATATGTAGAAAGAGTGAGCTAAGGCACAAACACAAATGGAAGCTGCGTTTCAGATATTGGCTTCTGCAATCGCGTTTGTGGTGTTGATATACACATGGAAAATAGTGAATTGGGCATACATCAAGCCCAAGAGGCTAGAAAGATCCCTGAGGAAGCAGGGGCTCAAGGGTAATTCCTACAAACTGGTGTACGGAGACATGAAGGAAATGATACAGTCGATCATGGAGGCCAGGTCCAAGCCCATCAATCTTGATGATGATATCAAGCATAGAGTTGCGCCCGTGTTCATAAAAAATGCTCGAAAATATGGTAAGTTTGGATAGTGATAGATTGGATGAGATGTGGGTATTGATTTTATCGTATTGATAAAAATGATGTCTTGCCTTAAAAGAGTAACCCCAAATAAATCTTGTTCCGATTGGATGTTGAGAGAGATTTGATTAGATGAAGGTTGCTGATATTACTATATGTAGAAAAAAAAGTGAAACCTTGCCTTAAAGAGTAACCTTTTAGAAATCTTCATCTAATGGATGTTTTCTGATGGTACCATATGTAGGAAAACAAGTGATGTCTTGTAGGTTGCTTTAGCAAGATTTAGGTACCCAATATGTTTGATTCTAGTCAATTTAATTATATCCAGTGAGTTTGTGTAAGAGGTCTGAGCTCTTCTTATTAAACTAGTTAGTCTTCGTGCTGTCCCTCATGAAGTCGAGACCACTAGCATAAGGAAACTGATTTTCTTGTTTCTGTTTTGGGGTGATACTGTCTACAGGAAATGAGTCATTTTTCTGGTTGGGACCAAACCCTGCGGTTATCGTGACTGACCCCGAACTAGTTAAGGAGGTGATGACCAAGAGTCATCTGTTCCTGAAGCCCCTCAACACAAATCCACTCGCGAAGCTCATTGCACAAGGAGTTGTGAGCTATGAGAAAGAGAAATGGGCCAAGCACAGGAAGATCATCAACCCTGCTTTCCATCTTGAGAAATTGAAGGTATTCTGTTGCAAAATCTTGTTTATATGCTTAATAAAGTAATAACTTTTGTAAAGGTTAAGTGTCTTAGGCCAGACTAACTTTATGTTAGTTGAAACATCATGTACTGAGGTAAGTTCCTTTTGTTCTTACCATTTTTTGGCTGCAGCTCATGATTCCAGCCTTCTGTTTGAGTTGTGATGAAATTTTGAAAGAATGGGAAAGGAGTCTTTCGCCCGAGGGATCATGTGAGGTGGATGTATGGCCTTATCTGCAAAATATAACTAGTGATGCGATATCAAGAACTGCATTCGGTAGCAGCTACCAAGAAGGGAGAAAGATATTCGAACTTCAGAGAGAACAGGTTGGGCACATCATGGAGGCTGTGCGCTCTATATATATTCCAGGTTGGAGGTAATTACATCAAGAAAACTGAAATCTCTTGTGCAGAACTTTTAAGACAGACTTGTAATTGGACACTCCAATAAAACTTCCTGAGCTTGTGATACTTTTTGCTTCTTTATGTGATGTGTTTTCTCACTGTGGTAGATTTGTCCCCACCAAAAGAAACCGGAGAATGAAAGAAATCGAAAAAGAAGTTCAGTTATCAATCCGAGGTCTCATTAGCAAAAGGACCAATGCAATGAAAGCTGGGGAAGGTAGTCATGAGGACTTACTAGGCATATTGCTGGAGTCGAACTTGCAAGAAATCAAGGAAGGTGGTAACAAGAATTTTGGCATGAGCATAAACGAAGTAGTTGAGGAGTGCAAGCTGTTCTACTTTGCTGGGCAGGAGACCACTTCGGTGGTGCTTGTTTGGACATTAGTCTTATTGAGTGGACATCCAGAGTGGCAGAAAAGAGCCAGGGAAGAGGTTCTGCAAGTCTTTGGTAACCGAACACCGGATTTTGATGGTCTAAATCAGCTTAAAATTGTAAGTAGTTTATACTGAAACATTTTGATGTTATAGAGCATCTGAATCTCTTAGTTTTGACAATGTTGATGATAGGTGACAATGATTTTGTACGAGGTCATGAGGCTTTACCCACCAGTAATAGCTCTTGGCCGAAGAGCGAGCGAGGAAACCAAGTTGGGTAAGTTCAGCTTGCCAGCTGGAGTTCAGTTGTCACTGCCAATTATCTTGTTACATCACGACCCCAAAATTTGGGGGGAGGACGCGATGGAGTTCAATCCACAGAGATTCAGTGAAGGAGTGGCAAAGGCACAAAAGAGTGCAGGTATATTCTTCCCGTTTGGGTGGGGGCCTCGAATATGTGTCGGCCAAGTGTTTGCAATGCTGGAGGCAAAAGTGGTGCTGACTAGGCTTCTACGCAGCTTCTCGTTCGAGCTTTCTCCATCGTATGCACATGCTCCAGTGAGTATCATTACTACTCAACCGCAGCATGGTGCTCATTTGCTCCTACACAAGCTCTAGATTCTGACTATTTGATAATATGGATGAATCTTGGTATAGTATATTTAGGTATGTTTATGTGCCAGTACTGATACTTGGATCACATTTTGAAATCATTGTGATTATATATGCAGTTTAGGCTGTCAATATTCAATAAAGGATGAAGATTAGGCGTGATTTCATCTGGAAGATACAATACAAACTCATCTGAAAGTTGGAATGATGCGGTTTAAAATTAATTGTAATTAAAAAGACTAGCTTCACTTGCAGTACTAACTGGTTTTTCGATTCCACCGACTCCTCTACTTGAGATGAAGTCCGAGTTCCCTATTACATTCATGTATTATCTTGGGTGGGAATAGGTTGGGTCGAACTTCGGCTCGGTAGGGTTGGGTTGGACTTACTTATAATTTCATAAGTCGCAAGCCTTATCAATATATCATTTGAAATGTCTATTTGAGCTTATTTATAATTTTAGTATATATTTTTATTTTTAAATCATAAACATATTACTAAATTTGAAATAATAGATGTTTTCATAACTTATATAGCATTTTATAATTTAAACGGGAAGCTTATTTATTAAGTTTAACAGATCTAATTCAAACTCTAGACTTGAGCAATATAAGTTTTTAGAAAACTTAAGTTTGACTCTTTTAACAAACAGTTGGAATCAAGATTTAAAGTAAGGCCAAAGTCTCTTTTAGTCTATTCATACGTCTAAATTCTTGCAGATTTTTTATGACGAACCGATCAAGTTTTTTCAGCAAGCATAGACCAACTAAAAATGCTTAGTATAATCTTTAGTTTATCATAACTAATGAGGGCGTATAGTATTTTTTTTAGATTTATTATAAAGTGATAAATTTGTAATAGTCTATAGGTTAATAAAATGTTAACTGAATAAATTGAGAAACTAAACTAAAATGTAAATTTTTTAGGTGAAAACATTAAATAAAAATAAAAAATACGAGATGCAACATGCGATAGGAATTCATTCATACCCAACGTTGTGTTATAGTGTTTAAGTATCGAGCTCATTAGCAAGTTTGTTAACTAAAATTAGTACGAAGTATAAATATTAACAATGTATAACTTAAAATTTTTATACTTTAATTGGTGAAAACTACAATAAGTTTTAAAAATTGCAAGGTACTTAAAAGTATTGAATTCAAAATGAATTATATTAGTTTGTATTGATTTCTTTAGTATTATTCTTTTCAAAATGAGTATTTGTTGTTGATATGTATCTAATGTGTGATTCGTATTGTATTTATCATTTTTGGGTCATTGCTTTAATATTATTGAATATTGATTTTGTTTAATATCCAGAACTAATAAATAATTACATAAATAAATAAATTAAAGAAATTATGTAATAAATAATGAAATTAGTATATTAAATAAAATAAGTAAATAAGTTAAATAAATTATTTTTATTAATAATTATATCTGAAATTAATTAACAAATTATATTACATTAATATATTTATAATTAAATTACATTAATATAAAATTTATAAAAAATCCTAAAACAATTAAAATTTAAAAAAAAAATAGAAATGAAGGATTGGGTTGGGTTTTACAAAAAGCTTGCCTCCTTAATTTCTTTCGATTCTGGGGAAATCGAAACCTTGCTTCTATACCGTTTTCCAGAACCCAAACCCTATGAAAAGGTGTTTGGTTCGATTTTCTTAAAACCGAAATAATTACATGCTTCCATCTTTATTTATTTGAGTCTAGGGTTTCAGGTGTTTGTACATTTCTTCCTCAGAAATACACAAAAACCAATTATATAATTTGTATTAAATTCATTTCTACTTTTCTTTCAAAAAAAATAAAAAGATAAGTGCATTTCATTAAAAAAAATCCCCCAACTTAAAAAATCAAAATCAAAATCAAAATCAAAATCAAAATCGTCTTCATCGTTTTCTATTCTCACAATGAAAAAACCACACAAACAACTTCTATTCTGTTCTTCAAAAGGAACTTCTCTTCTTTCAGAAATAAATTTTAAGAGCAACTCCAATCCAACACCATTTCCACTAGATTTGTAGTAGAGAAGCTCCAATCCGACGCCATTTTCTGTTAGAATATGTGTTTTGGAGCTGCTGATGTGGAATATATTTGTTTATGTTTTTCAATGTTTAAGTTAGTCTTTATTTCCTAGTTTTCAGTTATTTCCAGTTTTAATTTATGGCTTAATTGTAGGACCATGATTTTAATAGATAGTTATTTTTCAAGCCTTACTGTTGTAATGTTTCTGAAAATGAAAGTTGATTTCTCTGTTGCAATCAATCCATCTTTCTTTGTTTTTCACTAAAAAACCAACAATGGGCATCAAAGAGCTTTTTTCTCAAGGGGCCTGTGTCTAAGTTTGAAACATTATGGAAGCCGAAGCAAGTTCCAGCCTCCCCTCAATGGCTCCACCTGTATTTGGTGGAGATAACTACCAGATTTGGGCAGTTCATATGGAGGCGTAAATGGAAGCTTTGGATATCTAGGAAGCAGTGGAAGAGGATTATGAAATCCCTGGTCTTTCGAAATCCCACCATGGCACAGATTAAAGCGCAAAGGGAGAAGAAGTCGAAGAAATCCAAGGCAAAGGCATGTTTGTTCCTGCAGTCTCATCTACTATCTTCACTCGGATTATGTCCCTGAAGTCAGCAAAACAAATATGGGATTATCTCAAGTCTGAGTATGAAGGAGATGAGAGAGTTCGTGGGATGCAAGTGTTGAATCTAATCCGCGAATTTGAGACGCAAAAAATGAAGGAAACATAGACGATAAAGAGTATTCTGACAGGTTGCTAACCATAGCAAATCGAGTCAGAATATTGGGCTCTACATAGCAGATTAAAGAATTGTTGAAAAAATTCTTGTAATTATGCCAGAGAGGTCTGAGGCAACAATTACCACTTTTGAAAACACAAAGGATATGTCTTCAAATTACACTGGCAGATCTCTTAAGTGCCTTGCAGGCACAACAGCAAAGCCGTGTTATGAGACAAGAAGGAGCCTTGCCAGCCAAGCATCAAGACGATGGAAAGGATAAGAGGCCAAAGAATAAGAAGTTTCAAGTTGCAAGCGGGGAAAGTTTTGCAGTAAGCAACATAAACAAAGTTGGAGATTGAAGACCGGGCTAGAATAAGGATTATCCTCCGTGCCAACACTGCAAAAAGAAGGGTCGCGCTCCTTTCAAATGCTGGAGAAGACCAGATGCAAAGTGCAATAGGTGCAATCAAATGGGGCATGAAGCTGTCATTTGCAAGAATAAAAATCAGCAGCAAGGTGAAGAGGCATAAGTGCCTGAACGAGAAGATGACGTAAGCTATTTGTTGCAACTTGTTTCACCAGCCATGATTCAATGAAAGTTGGCTCATTGACGGTGGGTGCACTAACCATATGACTTTTGAAAAGGATCTCTTTATAGAGTTAAAGAGTACAGATTCTAAAAAGGTTAGAAATGGGAATGATGATTACATTTCCATTAAAGGTAAGGCACATTGCCATTGCATGCTATTCTGGAACAAAGTTTATTGCCGGCGTTCTCTATGTTCCGGAAATTTATCACAATCTGCTCAGTGTTGGTTAATTAATAGATAAGGGATTTAAGGTGACTTTCAAGGATAAAGCATGTGTGATAGAAGATCCGGTGGGTCAGAAAATATTCGAAGTCAAAATGGCTGCGAGAAGTTTTTCCCTCAAACCAATGGAGGAGGAGCAGTCTGCTTATCTAGTCAAACAAAGTCTATCAAAGCTTGATGATCACATACCAACCTACAAAGCTTGTAAATTTGAAAAGCAATCTAGAAAGCCATTTCCAAAGTCAGAATGGAGGTCTACTTGCAAGTTGCAGTTGGTGTACCTTGACATTTCGGGGCCTCAACGAACTCCTTCATTAGGAGGTACTCGATATTATGTTGCGTTCATTGATGATTTCACAAGAATGTGTTGGATTTATTTCTTGAAATTTAAGTCAGAAGTGGCTGGAGTATTTTGGAAGTTTAAGAAAAATGGTTGAAAATCAAAGTGGCAACCGAATTCAGATCGTAAGGTTAGATAACGGCAAAGAGTACACCTCAGAAAATTTCAATCTATTTTGTGAGGAAGCTGGCATTGAGCATCAGTTAAGCGCTCCATATACTCCGCAGCAAAATGGAGTTAGTGAAAGGAGAAATAAATACATCTTGGAGATGACCAGATGTATTTTACATGAGAAAAATCTACCCAAAAAGCTCTGGGTAGAAGCAGCTCATACTGCAGTTTTACTGCAAAATAGGCTTCCCACAAAATCACTCAAGGATCAGACACCTTACGAGGTTTGGTATGGTCATAAACCATCTCTAAATTTTCTCAAAGTATTTGGATGCTTGTGCTTCACTCATGTTCCAAAGACCAAGAGAGATAAGTTGGACAAAAGAGCACAACCAGGCATCTTCATCGGTTACAGCTTAGTTGCAAAAGCTTACAAAATTTTTCAGCCCCAAACTAGAAAATTTGTTATAAGCATAGATGTGCAATTCGTGAAGGATGAGGAATGGAGTTGGGATGGTGAAAAAGTCAGATAAGGGCCTAAATAATGAAAGGGTTAATTTTCCAGCTTGAGAAAATGAAGATGAAAATTGGCAAGATGATTAGGTTGATGATACATCAGCTAGGGGTACACGATTGCTATCTAATATTTATGCGAGATGCAATATCGTTTTGTGTGAACCTGCAGATTTTGTAGAAGCCGAAAATTATCAAAATTGGAGGGTTGCAATGAAGGATGAGATGTTTATGATTGAGAAGAACAAGACTTGGGTATCGGTTAAACGACCTCAAAATACGAAGGTAATTGGAGTAAAGTAGGTGTATAGAACCAAGCTTAATGTTGATGGCTCAATCAATAAGCGTAAAGCTAGGTTAGTGGTTAAAGGGTACGCTCAAGTATTTGTTGTGGATTATTCCGATACGTTCGCACCAGTAGCAAGACTTGACACCATCAGACTCTTGCTTGTTTTAGCTGCTCAATTGAATTGGAAGGTGCACCAGCTTGATGTTAAATTAGCTTTTTTGAATGGTATTTTGTTGGATTTTGGTATACGTAAAGCTAACTTTGTTTATGTTGTATACAAAATTAACCGTTTCCATGCGTTTCATATAACAACTAGTCCGTTTATCTCAAATAAATAGGGTGGATCATGTAGCGTGTAGGAGATCGCAGTAGATTGCATGATCGGTAAGCCGTGGCTAGCGAGTATGATAAGCAATGGCATGTCGGGATGGACTCTGAGTATGATTCCATCGGCAACATGGATGTATACGAAAAATCTGAGTTACCGAGAGGCTGCAAGGCCATAGGTAGCAAATGAGTATACAAGATAAAGAGAGGTCCGAATGGAGATATTATAACCTTTAAGGCTAGATTGGTGGCGAAAGGTTATAGTCAAAGAGAGAGAATTGATTATGATGAGACCTTTTCGCTGGTTGCCATGATCAAACCTATTCGAATTCTCTTAGCCATTGCTGCTTACATGGACCTAGAGGTTTGACAAATGGATGTAAAAACCGCATTTCTACACGGTTACTTTGAAGAGGGTCGAGACATCTATATGCAGCAACCTCAAGGGTATGTAAAGAAAGGAGAAGAACATCTCGTTTGGAAGCTTAAGAAGTCCATTTATGGACTTAAACAAGCTTCGCGGTCGTGGAACTTGCGTTTCGATGAAGTGATCAAAACTTTTGGTTCTGTTCAAAGCTCAAACGAAAGTTGTGTGTACCATTTGGACACCAACGGAAGCGTGGTTTTCTTTGCACTTTACGTAGATGACATTCTACTTATTGACAATAATAAGGAAGTGTTATCAGATGTAAAGAGATGATTATCCGAACAGTTTCAAATGAAGGACCTGGGAAAACCAGCCTACATACTCGGGATCAAAGTCACACGTGATCGAAAGAGAAGGATGTTGAGCTTACGCTAGGTGTCCTATATTGATACTGTAATTGTTCGTTTCAGCATGGACATACGACAAAGCCGTGGCTAGCGAGTATGATAAGCAATGGCATGTTGGGATGGACTCTGAGTACGATTCCATCGGCAACATGGATGTAAACGAAAAATCTGAGTTACCGAGAGGCTGCAAGGCCATAGGTAGCAACTGGGTCTATAAGATAAAGAGAGGTCCGGATGGAGAGATCATAGTCTTTAAGGCTAGATTGGTGGCGAAGGGTTATAGTCAAAGAGAGGGAATTGATTATGATGAGACCTTTTCGCCGGTTGTCATGATCAAATCCATTTAAATTCTCTTAGCCATTACTGCTCACATAGACTTAGAGGTTTGGCAAATGGATGTAAAAATCACGTTTCTACACGGTTACCTTGAAGAGGGTCGAGACATCTATATGCAGCAACCTCAAGGGTATGTGAAGAAAGGAGAAGAACATCTCGTTTGGAAGCTTAAGAAGTCCATTTATGGACTTAAACAAGCTTTGCGGTTGTGGAACTTTTGTTTCGATGAAGTGATCAAAACTTTTGGTTTTGTTCAAAGATCGAACGAAAGTTGTGTGTACCGTTTGGACACCAATAGAAGCGTGATTTTTCTTGCACTTTACGTAGATGATATTCTACTTATTGACAACAATAAGGAAGTGTTATCAGACGTAAAGGGATGGTTATCTGAACAGTTTCAAATGAAGGACCTGGGAGAACCAGCCTACATCCTCGGGATCAAAGTCACACGTGATCGAAAGAGGAGGATGTTGAGCTTAAGCCAGGTGTCATATATTGATACTGTAATTGTTCGTTTCATCATTCAAAACGCCAAGAAAGGCTTGCTACCTTTCAGACACGGCGTTCCTCTTTTTAAAGATCAGTGTCCTAAGATTGATAAAGAGAAAGATGACATGAGAGCGGTAACTTATGCTTCAGCTGTAGGTAGCCTGTATGTATGCAATGTTGTGTACGAGGCCAGATATCCCCTATGCAGTAGGCATGGTGGCGAGATATCAGGCCAACCATGGACAGGCACACTGGACTGCAGTAAAGCATATTCTCAAATACCTGAAAAGGACTAGAGATTATCAGTTAGTTTACCAGGCAGACAGTCTCCAACCTGTGGGTTACACAGATTCGGATTTCCAGGCTGACCGAGATGAGAAAAAGTCGACCTCTGGCTATGTGTTTAAATTAGGTGGATGAGTCATATCATGGCGGAATGCGAAGCAAA
>AYJT01058141.1:0-11193 GCA_001278415.1 Ocimum tenuiflorum | reverse complement strand
GTCAGCTATGCGGGTTACCATATGCCCAACGTGAGTACTAGGGGGAGGGTTGTACAGCTGATCCGAGGCGGTCCGGACAGTTAGTTTTTGGGGTCGTTTGGTCTTAGGGTCTCAGCCAGGCTTCTTCTTTGCTGATGGGGGGATGAAATCAAACATCCCCAACTCTTTCCCGGGGCCAACAGCCGGCATTATTGCCTCCAAGATATGGATGATGGCCAGCCCATAATGTACATATTTTTCGGAAACATGTTTGGTAGGAATAGTATGATTCCTACAGACATTCTCCTACATCTTCTCAAAGATGTAGTCCGCCCTGATGCCCCTTTTTCCATCATCTATGACCATCATGGGCCTGTATTTTTTGCTGGACAGCTCCAATTTTGTCCCCAAGTCATGGACAATTGCCTTGTTGACCACGTCCAACAGTGTTTGGTAGATGGGTTTCAAAGAACCCTTAGGCGTCTGGAGCTTGAACTGAATCTGCCTCTTTTGGTCTTCTTTCCACCGATTCCAGTGGGATTTTTCAGCTTTGGGGTCTCAGCCAGACATTTAGGAATATAGACCCCATCAAGGGATAGGCCGAAGTGATGGGCAAGGAAGGCAGGAGAGATGGTGATCCTTGTCCCATAGACCTTGGTGGTGAAAGATTGGCAGTCGTCCTGAATGACTGTCCTCTTGTAGAAGTCGGATACAAGATCTGGACAGAACGGACACGGCGTAGATGTGACGAACTGGAGTACCCTAGACCTTTGAAGGTCTCTCTCCAGTTTCTTGATGGGCTCTGGGTAATCTTGCCATTGTTTCTTGAGATGGGGCAGGTTGAGAATCTTGTTCTTCTCAACCTTTAACTGCCGTTTCTCGGCAGGCGGGAGTTTATGGGTCTCGATTTTGGCCAGAAAGGCTAACGTGGCAAGAGGAATAGCCACTGAAATATTTTCTACCGATTGATCTTGAGAACCGAAGGCCATTGATGATGTTTGAGAGGAATTTTTGGAGAGGTTTTGGGTGAAGGGTTTTCTGAATAAGGTAGGGTTTGAATGCAGAGAAATCGAAAGGTTGATCATGCATGGAAAAATTCCTTTTAAGAAAGAAGAAGATCTTCGACGGCTACGATTCATTGGTCGATTAAGAAATCAACGAACTGGATCGGGAGAGCTGAGATCATGCAGGGAGGCAGTTCCAGGCACGTCCAATCAAAACAATCACTTTTCCACGTGGCAGCTCCTGATTTGATTAAAACTCGGCTAGTTACTGTCACATTAAATGCTCATTAATTACATTCGAATTTTGAATTAAATGATATCAAACTCAGGACATAAATGTCTTTCGACATATATTCCACCTCAATAAATGAAGTTATGACCGAGGACTGGGACTCAGTCCACTATCCGTCAGCTATGTCACATTAACCGGGTAAGGATTGGCATACGATTGAGAGCTTGGATTCAGCTGTCATCCGACTGAGGTACTGACAACTGATTGAACAATGAATGTCCCACTCAGAGTGATTCATCAACCAATAGTATCCTTGGTCAGTTCTTAGTCCCTCAGCTGAGAGTTGGGACTCAGCTGACTAAACCCTCATAAATATCATACAGCTGAGAGGTGGGGCTCAGCTATCTTCATGGTTATAAGTCAATAAATACAACTGAAAGCTTGGACTCAGCTGATGTCTTCTTTGAGAACTGAAAGCTGGGACTCAGTTTCAATCCTTAGTAGCTATAATATCCAACTCGAAAAAGGCATAGCTTCTACTTTGGAGAAATTTGTATGACTAAGAGCTAGGGCTCAATTTTTTCAAATTTCTAATTATCTCCTTCAGTTACCATGTCCAATTCCAAGAGACCCAGTTATAGACATAACTCTCTGAATTGGGTCTCCTTAAGTGATTTGGTGAGAATATCCGCAAGTTGATCCTCAGTTCTGACATATGCAATTGAGACATCCTTCTTTTTAAAGCGATCGCGAATGAAATGATGTTGAATGTCAATGTGCTTTGTCCGGGTATGATGAACTGGATTCTATGTGATAGTTATAGCACTGTTGTTATCACAGATTATCGGAACCGCTTCTATTGAGATCTTGTTATCAAGAAACTGTTGTTTGATCCACAGTAGTTGAGCACATCAACTTCCAGCAGCTACGTACTCAGCTTTAGTTGTAGAGGTGGCAACTGAGTGTTGTTCCTTGCTGAACCACGAGATAAGCTTGTGACCAAAGAACTGACAGGTTCCACTGGTGCTTTTCCTATCGATTCGACATCCTCCAAAGTCAGAATCTAAATATTCCCTTAAGTCGAAACCATCATATCTGGGATACCAAAGCTCAAGGGATTCAGAACCCTTTAAATATCAAATGATCCTTACAGCTGCATCCATGTGCGATTTCTTTGGATTGGTTTGAAATCTTGCACAACTCCAACTGCATAGATGATATCGGGTCGGCTGGCGGTTAGGTACAGCAGGGATCCTATGATTCCTTTGTAAGCTGTAGGATTAACTGATTCACCTTTCTCATCGAGTGTCAGCTGGGTACTCGTGCTCATTGGAATCCGTAGGGTGTTTTTCTTTTCTGGACAATACTTCTTAATCAGCTCTCGAGTATATTTCTGCTGATTGATGAAGATACCTTCAGGCATCTGCCGCACTTGTAGTTCTAGGAAGTATGACATCTTCCCTGTCATGCTCCTCTGAAAGTTGTCTTGCATCAGCTGGGAAAACTTAGCACAGAGAGCTGGATTCTTAGAGCCGAAGATGATGTCGTCGACATAGATTTAAACTACAAGAAGATTCCCATCATCTTCAATGTGAAAGAGAGTCATGTCGATCTTCCCTTTCTGAAAACCATGCCTCAGCAAAAACTGAGACAAGGTCACATACCAAGCTCTCAGGGCTAGTTTCAGGCCATACAGTGCTTTCCTTAGCCAGTATACTTTATTTCCTTGCTCGAAGCCTGGAGGCTATTCCACATACACCTCGTCAGTTAGCTCGCTATTCAGAAAGGCGCTCTTCACATCCATTTGATAGACGATGAATCCAGGGTGAGCTACATAGACCAAGAATAGCATGATTGCTTCTATCCGAATGATTGGTGCAAAGGTCTAGTCAAAGTCGATGCCCTCACACTGAGCGTATCCTTTGGCCACGAGTCGAGCTTTATTTTGGGTGACATTTTCATTTCATCTCTTTTGTTTTTGGACACCCACTTGGTGCCGATGACCTTCTGACGGTTGGGTTGGTCCACTAGGTATCAAACATTGTTCTTGATGAACTTGGCAAGCACTTCTTGCATAGCTAAAATCCAGTTGGATGAGGCTAGAGCTTCCTCCAGCTTGGAAGGCTCTATTTGGGATAGGAAGCAGCTGAAGAATGCTTCCCATGATCTTGTATAGACTGGATCAGATATATCATCAAGAATATCCTTGGCTGAGTGATATCTCAGCCACCAAGGGGTCTGATCACTTTGATTGGAACAAGCTGGGCGTCAGAGAGGTGTAACTGGGCAGCTGGAATGGGAGAGTCAACTGCAACTGGTACTTCCACCAATTGGATAGATGAAAACTCCTCCGTCACAGTTCTTCCTTCAAAAACTAGGGTTCCAGTAGTTTCTTCTGTCGTAGTTCTCTCTTCTAGAACTGGGGTTCCAGTGGTTAACTTCATCTCAGTTCCTTCCTAAGGAACTGAGGTTCCGGCAGCTAGATCCTCCTCAGCTGATGTCTTAGCTACATCATCAACCGCAGAAGTTGGAGTTGAATTTTCTTCAAGCTGGGTTCCATTAGCTGCTTCGACAGCTGAGCTTGAAGTAATTGAGGTATGTTGTAAGGTGTCAGCTAGAACCCTTGCAGCACAGACCTCCTCAGCCGTTTGGACTCCGGCTGAGTCAGCTGCAACTGGAACTGCGATCCCAGATTTATGCCTAGCTGGCTCAGCTAGTTTCACACTACAAGTGTTCCTCAGCTGAACTTCAGCTTAATCGGCTTCTGGGCAGTTCAAGTTCAGCTCTGCAGTGTTCCTGGACACTAAAGTAGACTTATGAAAAATAACATTGCATGTTATTTCTACAAGAAAAGTTGTCATTAAATACTCTAAACGCCTTGTGAGAGGGTATCTATATCCCAGGAATACTCCGTCATTAACTTTATGTGAAAAAGTATTTAACTTTGACTTTCTATTGTTATGGATATAACATGGACAACCGAAAGCACGTAGATGAGTTAAGGACGACTTACAACCCTTATACACCTCATAAGGTGTTTTGTTGAGTCGTAGGTTCATGGAGCTGGGATTCTGAATATAGCAAGCTGTGCTAATGGCTTCAACCCAGTAGCTTTGTCCAATCTTTGTCACAGATAACATGGATCTCGCAGCTTCCTTCAACGTCATGTTCCTTCTTTCTGCAAGCCCATTCTGCTGCGGCGTCCTTGGAGCTGAGTGCTGATGACTGATCCCATGATTCATGCAGAAGTCCATGACTGGTCCATTGAAGAATTCTGTCCCGTTATCCGATCTGATTCTGTCTACTCGACAACTCTTTTCGTTCTTAATCTTCAGAATCAGCTCTGGCAGCTGCATCATGACTTCAGCTTTGCTTCGCAGAAACTCCACCCATGTATACCTTGAGAAGTCATCACCACCATGGTGAAGTTCTTTTAGCCGACAGACTGGGAGGTAACTAGTCCGAATAAGTCCATGTGAAGCAGCTCCAGAACTCATGATGTGCTAGGTTCTACTGCTTTTCCTTTGAAGGACACTTTAGTCTGTTCCCCTAGCTGGCAGGCTCCGCAAACACCTTCCTTCTTCATAAATTCAGTTGTTAGACCTTCTACCAACTTATCTTCACCAGATAATTTATCGTTTTGAAATTGAGGTGGTTTAGCCACTTATGCCATAACCAACTGGTTTCTGATAAACTTTTTGACACAAGGCTTAAGCTGGATACTCCACTCTTCCAGTCCACGATGTAGAGACCTCCTTTCCTGATTCCTCGGAGGACTACTTCTTTGGATATACGATATTTGACGAGGCATTCGTTTTTGGCAAACATGATCTAGCCACTTTTTCCAAGCTCATTGATGCTCACTAGATTCTGCTTGAAATTTTCCACGAGTGAAACACCATTGTTAGTAACTCCGTTGATCTGAACCTTGCTGACCTCAATAATCTTTCCTTTGGAGTTATCCCCGAATATGACATAAGGTTCGTTGAAAGGCTTGATATAAGACATGACCTCTTTGATCCCAGTCATATGCCCTGAACAGCTGCTGTCCAGAATCCATAATGAGTCTTTTTGACATAGCTGGCGGCTATCTTCTGCAACCAGTAGTCACAGAAAAGGATGATTATGGTACCCATTTCATTTCGGATCCAAAGGGGTCAACATGTTGATTAACCTTTTGGGGATCCATACTAGTTTATTTTAATTTTGGCCTTTTGTTGGGCAGCTTATTTCACTGCCTTCTTTTTCATCCTTAGTATACAAAACACGCGATCATGATGTTTCGTATTAACATGTGCATGTGTGTGGAAGCTATGTCTTCCAGCCGTGTTCCTAGCTGGAACTGACTTTCTGACATAACCTCACGGCTCTAACCCTCGAACAATCTTCTTGAACTTCTTGGATTGATATCCAAGTCCTTGACGGTTGGGACTCTCAAACAATCTATTGTACTCAGCATAGCTGAGTTTCTCCCTTGGAGGGGTTCGGCTAGATGAGGGTCTCTAGTCTACTTTGGCAGCACTGGGGTATCTCTAGTTGACTTGTGCACAACTGGGTTTCGGTTTTGCTGGTGCCCTAGGTAGTTGGGTTCTCCTTAGTTGAACAGCTTTCGGAAGGGCAGCTAGCTTTCCAGTCAGCTGAACCTTCTTTGGCTGCGCAGCTGAGGCAGCTGTAGCTGACCTAGAAGATTGGCCAGTTAGGATTTTAGCGGGGAGAAAAATGATTTTCTCCTTGCCCTTGTTCATGCATAAAAGAGATTTATCATTCAAAACTGATAGATCATGACCTAATCAACGTCTTTTTTCTGTGCATGATTTTTTGATGCTAATTAAATGCTCCAAGCCTCTCGAGCTTTAGTGAAATGATGCAAGTAATTTTTCTTGCTTAAGGTTTTTGATTTTGAGCATTTTTAACTCAGCTGAGCTGAGTTCTCTCCTCTCAGTTTTTCATTAACAGTTGTTAGTGTTTGAGCACTTTCCAGCTCAACTGTTAATTTCAAAACTTTCTCTTTTAAATATGTATTTTCATGAGTGATTTTTGATTGGAGAGTGCACATGTAATTGAAATCCTATGTAAGGGATTCCAGTGATAAGTCCTCAGAGTCAGAATGACATGACTCTAAGTCTTCTTTTTCATGCTCATGCATATGTGAGGATGGTGAGAGATCATTTACCTCATCCTCAGCTGAGGTAAGAGCAGTTCCACATTCCTCTTGTATATCAGCCATGAATGCAACAAGCTACTCTTCTTCATCAGAGCTATTGGCTGATTTGGATCCAAGGACCTCATCGTCATAGACGATGTCGGGCATTTCCGTCCTTGTCAACATAGCTTCAGCATAAGCCTTAGATACTCTGTGCTGAAAACTCTTTTTCATCTTGGCTCTCTCCTCTTCACTGACCTGCTGACAGTCAAACTTTAAATGATTAGGAGAGTTGCATGGAAAACATGTCCACTGTTGTCGCCTTTTGAAATGCGACTTGTCGGACTTAATTTCTTCCTCAGCCTGAGCCTTCAATTTGGCTTTTTCAAGCCTTTTAGTGAGCACTCTCATATGCTCTTCCAGCTCTTGGACAGTGCTGGATGAAGTTTTCTCAGTTGAGGTGGATGGCTTCTCGATCGGTACAGCTAAGGAAGCAGTATATTGCGGCTTTTTTTGCTTCCTTGGAGAGAATTTCTTCTTTACGAAGAGAGCAGCATCTTCCACATTTGCCAACTACTAGAAATCCTTCCGTGCCTCATGCTCGTTCAATCGAGCAAGATCAAACTCGTGTGCTCACAAGGAGGTGAACACATTATTTTTGGGTAGTTTCGACAAATCTCGCTCCTTCAGAGCGGTGACTTTGATGAACCAGTCTTCTCTTGGCATGTGAGCCAAGGTCTTAGCATTCATCTCAGCAACCGAGTAGGTTTTCCCCAATGCTGAGAGGTCGCTGACGATGGAGTTAAATCGAGTCTCCATCTGCATGATAGATTCATCCGTTAGCACGACGAATGATTTATAATTTTCTACGCAAACTGTTGCACGTGATCTATTCGGATTCTTTGCACAGATCCTCAAGAAAATCCCAGATTTTCTTGGCCAACTTGCGTTTCTCCACGTTCTTCATCTGCTCTTCATCGAGCATGGAGAAAAGAGTATCTTGGGCCAGATATTCCAGTTGATGTCGTCTTTTATTGTCGGAAGTCAATTCTGCATGGAGTTTCTCGACATATTTCTGTTGGTCGGTAGATGTGCAGTTGGTGTTGACTTTTTGGATTTTGAGGGGACCCTCTTCAATCACCAGCCACATATCCTCATGTTGGCTAAAGATATGAGCTTTGACGAGTCTTCTCCAACTGGTATAGTTTTCCACAGAAAACTTGAGAAGCTGGGTAGGTGTCATCTATAATGTCTTCACAACAAAAAGAGAGCTCAAAGATACCACTTGTTGGTCCCAAATCAGAGATATGTAATATGCGGAAGCGTTAAGGATAGTTGTAAGAATTAAAGTATGTTTTTATCTCAACTGACTTTGGAATAAGTCAGCTGGGTTACTTAAAGTAGTTTGTCGTTTAGTCAGTTAGGGTTTACTTCAGTCATACTCTAGCTACAGAGGCAACTGGGTTTCAAGTACATAGCATAAATGATGATAAAGCTGTAAATAAACATTGATATTTATAGAGGTTCAGATTCAAATAATCCTAGGTCCTCAAGGAAATTCACTAATCTTTGTTATACACGATGTTATGAGCACGGTTTTAACGAGGATTATTCTGAAATGGAAACTGAGAACTGTCTCGGAATTCTTGATTGTAGAAATAGCTTAAGAACTTTCGGATGGTCTCGAGATAGAACTCGGATGATTTGCAGAGAAGGTGAGTGCGGGAGAGATTAAAAACAACAGGTCAGCAAATCAGCAAGCCCAGAAGCTTCTCTTCGATCTTTATCTCTTCTATTTATGGGAGAGGATTCTGAATAGTATCCGTCGTCAAACAACGGACAAATCCTTTCTTTTTCGCTTCTGCAAATGGAGCCGTTATTGTACTTGAGCAGGCTTTATCATCTTCTTTTCTGCTGAAATCTGGATAAAATTATTATCCGCTGGATAATAACTGGGTCCGACGACCTTTAAGGTACAGTAGTAGGTATCCTCTGGTAAACGTCTTGTCACTTCTGAAATTCTTCTTCAGTTGTAACTGAGTTTAAGGTTGACTGACTTTAACTCCTCGAAGTGATAAACAGCTGACTTGAATATCAGCTTTAGAATCTTCCAATTCTAATTGTCTTAAGCTGACAGCTGAGCTTAACATAGCTGTCTGATAAGTGCGCCATGCACTGTTGGCTGAGTTTATCATAGTTGTTGGAACAGTTGTGCCGACATATGATCTCAACTCATAAGACTAGATGAGGAGTTCTTCGGATGTTGGACACAGCTAAGGAAAGAACTTGGAACTTGATCTTCAGCTGCTATGAGGACTTAGATGCAATAAGCTTTTCTCCTGAAGAACCTAAGCTATTACATAAAATCTTATACAGTTACATTCTAAAATCAGTCTTGTTCTACTCAATTACACTGGTAGTGTTTGATAATCTTCAAAATATGTAGATATTTCTAGCAAGGTCCGATTCAGTTCCCTCCATTGTTTCCTTTTCCTTCCACACCCTTTCCTCGAAATGAGAAAGAAGATGGTATACTTGAATTTATTATTCAAGTGATTATTGCTTTCAAAAAATTCGACTTCTACAAAGGAATAGAAATACATAAAAATAAAACAAAAAGGAAATAGATAAAAAGTAACAACAAGTTGTTCTTTAAATAGAAATATATGAAAAGGAATCGAATACTATAAAGATTGCTTTCGTTCTAGAACAAATTCATATAACAGATAAGAAAAGTAAACATGAGATGAACTATAGAAATTTCTGATGTACCACCATGTCACCATAAACGATTTGAGATGGAAAAAAAAATTATAGTAAAATTATAAGATAAATATTATATATGGATTATATCAACAAATTGAAAATTATATACTAAATCTAATCGAAAGATAACAATGAAGAATTATCAAATGGGAAAAAACAATTAAAGAATAATTTATAAACTGTTGGACGAAAAAAAACACATAAAGATCGTGACCGAAGAAAAATCAATACAAAAAAAACAATGAATAGCAAACAATTGATGAAAAAGTTTACATAATATTCAAAGAAAACATAAGAAGAAAATGGAACCAATGACGATTACATGGAGTACTTCCACTATTATATCCTCAGATAGTCATATTTAATTTATAGTGTGGATTGAATTTTTACATGATATGCTTTTTGAATTCCCTTGATTTAAGGATCTTTGATTCTATATTTTTTAAACATATTGCATGTATCTTTAAGATAAATGATTATGTAGATATAGATGGTCAATCCAAGGAAAAGTAATTAATTTAAATTGATGAAAAAAATTTATATGCATGAATACTCGACAATTTTTTCCCATACTTTTTAGAGGTGCGTTATATGTGTATAAATAGTTGACTTTATCATTAATTAAATTAAGTTAATATGCCATAATCATTCCATTACTACGGGAGTATAATTAAATCACATTGAATATTTTTTGTAATTGAGACAAATATGTGTGAAGATAGTGATATTTTTATTCTAGCAACTATTGTAGATATAAAAATATTTATTACCGTGTTATAAGGATTATTATTCACTATTTTTTGTGCAATATAATTTATGATTTACTTAAATCCATAAACATTTCCTAATTTGAATTATTTTTTATCACTCAATATAATACCATAAAAGTCGATGCGGTATTTAATGTTGTGATGTTGATTCACTATTTTTCGTCAAATTTATTTCATTATTTCCTAATTCACTCAATTCCACATCTTTCACTTAATCCCACATTATTTCTGTTGGTCCCAAATAAGAGGATATGTTTCGCGAAAACGTTAATTAATAAAACAGTTGCGAAATAGTAACTAAAATTTTATCATAACTGACTAGCTGGGTCAACGAAATATATTTATTTATCAAGTAGGTTTTAGATTCGTTAACAGTTATATTTCAACTATTACTTGGTAGCTCGGTTTGAAATACTTAGACAGATATTCAAGTGAGAGCAATAAATGACACAGGATATGAGGGAGGTTCGGATATAAACAATCCTACGTCCTCTATTCCTTCTCAAGAAGGGAATCTACGAATCCTTATTGTACACGGTATTTGAAAATAGGTTACAACTTAGATATTTCTAAAATGGAGGATGTCTTCTATCCATGATTGTAGTCACGGCTAATCTTCGAAGCTTTACCAGAATCTACTTTATAGGCTTCTTGATCTGCAAGTGAAGGTTTCAGTTCCCTTCAAGAACTTTGAACAGGTTTGGAAGTTGTTCTTAGACAAAGAATAACCGGGGACTGAGTACTTTTTTAAGGTACAATTCGGTAGGTCAGCTCTGTTGCACGTCTTATCACTTCTGACATTCCTCTTTTAAATCTCAGTTGCACTAGAGACAACTTTGCTTTAAGGTTGACTGAGAACTAACTAGTTCTTTCAACATTTCCTTCAAAGTGACAGTTAGCTGATCTGAATGTCAGCTTTAGAGTTTTTTTCTCTCTCTCTCTCTTTTTCGACTGGTCAGTTCATGAGAAACTATCAGCTGTGTTCATCACAATTGATTGATCAATTGCGGATTTATACTCACAGCTGAAGGAGTCAGCTGTGGTATCTCACAGCTGTGGTCTCTCCTTAGAACTTGATCTTCACAACCTTCAGGTCTTGAATTCTTCCAGCTCCAGCTCTCCGCGAACCTAAACTGTTACAAATTCAATCATATACATATTATAATCTAAGATCAGTTCTAAAAATCAGCTTGTAACACCCCACATATTACATTCCCTTTTATTTAAGTTGTTAGATCAAATTTCCTAGTGGTGGGAATATTATGGTGATCAAGGGCTATTATTCGAAGCCTTGAGCTT
>AYJT01058080.1:0-10181 GCA_001278415.1 Ocimum tenuiflorum | reverse complement strand
TTGAGGTCTTTTGGCCTTGGGGTCTCGGCCAGGCTTCTTATTGGCTGATGGGGGGATAAAGTTAAACATCCCCAATTCCTCCCCAGGCCCCACAGCCGGCATGACTGCCTCCAGAATATGGCTGATGGCCAACCCATAGTCTACATATTTCTCAAACACTTGGGTGGTAAGAATGATATGGTTCATACGGACATTTTCCTACATCTTCTTGAAGATGTAGTCCACTTAGTTGCCTATTTTCCCATCAACCTATTTTTACTCTTTCTGATTATTCAAATTATTTGTATTTTTAAAATTGGTCGAAAATTTATAAAACAACAATATTTTATTGTTGTTACTGGATAAAATTATAATGATATATTTGCTCATTACACGTCATAATAATGTGAGTGAGAGCATTTATGTTGAAGCTTTCAAATCACAATTTTCAATAAAAAAATTTAATTTAAATTGATCGTAGGATTTTGTTTAACAATATTATAATACGTAAAACTTCATTTATTTTGGAAATTTTAAGATTAATTTTAATTTTAATGATTTAAGTTAAAATTTTCCAACCACAAAAATTGAAATAGACCATCAAAAATTTATTCAGGCCGATATCCTTATATTATATTGACAAATAAATATATTCTATTAAATTTTTGTAGTTTATGCTTCTGCTCGCGCCTCAACATAATAGGTTTTGTTCAATAATTTTTCGGTCTTTGGGTTTATGAATGTTAACTTTTGTAAGTTGAAATTTTTTATTATTTGGATGAACTATCCTAAAGTAATCATTTTATTTTTTTTTCTTGGGGAATATTTTTTTTCGAATCTCAGTTATTATTGTAGGATGATTTGTGAGAATAGATGTTAATTACATCCATCTTAGCCAATGTTGCGTCCTAGTATATTTGTATTTTGCTTTAATGTTTATAGTACATTACAAAGTTGTAGGAATCGATTAGTTTTATATATTTGTACATAAGTAATGGATTTGCGAACATCTCCCGCAGATCTAAAATTTTTCAGATTATTTTACGTTGAATTCATATATGTAAAACCGGAAATATTTACCTACCTATTGCGGTCTGTATAGATACTTAATATGCACAACGCTGACATGGTAGTGTTATATGGACAAAATAAGTAATTTTTAATTTTAGTATACTTGATTTGATTGTAATTTTGTTATCTTTACTCACTACAAATATTAAAGTAGTTTGAATACATTCTTCTAATCAAGTACACATAATCAATTTTCCATTTACACGTCATCGCTATGTGGACAACAAATAAGATGCGACTTAACACAAATTCTAGATAGTATTCAAAGGTTACGTTATCATGACTTGATTTCATATATATTGACATATTATATTTTCATGTAAATTATAGGTATTATAATTAATAACCATTATTAATCCATATAAACTCTAACTGCATCTGTTACAAGACATTTAAATTAAAAGCATGCGTCTCTGGTTGGATTTCTAGGTGGAGCACGACTAGAACATTAGAATTTAATATATGCGATCTGAATTTCTCTCAAGATCATCAAGTTCAGGTGTGGGGATTTATTTACATTATGTTGTTGATTTATGATTGTTTTTGTAGGTATGAATTGCTTGACGTATATGACTTCACATGATAGAGTGAACATGGAGTGATCCTTTATATCCACGGTTGTGCACAATTTACAGTCTAGGTGTTTTCAAGTAATCCTTAAACTTACCATACGACGTCATTGAGATATTATAAGTGATCCTTGTATCATCGTTAATCATCAATAAGGTGTTGCAAGTGATCCCTACATCACCATCATTATCAATCGGTGAAGAGTGCACGCTTTCATTTTATATATTCATGAGCATTCATTTGCATAACACCCACACTGTGTATATTCTTATATACTCATCCTATATTAACATTCAATTCAATGAAGTGGAGGGCGTGCAGATAGTCGGATGACGATGGAAGTCATAGCATTTTTTTTTAACTCAAGTACAATATTAAATAAACTTGCAAGGATGTCTCCAAGGAAGTCATAGCATTTTGATGTTGTAAAATTAAATGTTTAAATTATGGGTTGGTTTTCATTTTATTTTAGACTTGAATCTTTGAGAAGTTTTATTATATAATCTTATACTTTGGTATAGTATGATTTTATAAAATAATGTCTTTTGCATACATTGTTATTTTATAAACAAAAATTAAGATTTATACTTTTGTTTATTGTTTAAATTTATTTTAACACCCTGATTAGGTTAGAATTGGATTAGGGTGTTACGACTACGTTAGAATTGGATTAGGGTGTTACACGTAGTCGTGTATAATGAAATGTTCAATTAAAAAGTAAAAATATAATTCCAAAAATGTACAATAAAATGTTTGTCCCAATCCCCATTTCACTAGCCCTAGCCAGCGCCCGGCGGACCGTCATTGGCTCCGCCGTCTCCAGCGAATCGCTGCCGTCTCAGCATAACAGGATGCCAATGTTAAACCGGCTTGATTAATTCAGCAATGGCCGAAATAAGCTTTCAATCTCTGCTTCTTCTTTCAGCGGTAGTTCGTGTAGTGTTGATCTTGTTCGGGCAGTGGCAAGATTCTCATATGGAAGTTCGATACACAGATGTTGACTATTTGGTTTTCTCCGACGCGGCGGCATTAATGGCATCTGGACAATCGCCGTACGAGAGATCAACATATCGGTATTCACCGTTGATAGCTTTTCTTCTGATGCCTAACTCATTTCTGCATCGCTCGTGGGGGAAATTTATATTCTCCTCATCAGGTATGTGTTGTATTAGTGCACTAACAATGTAGTCTTTTGTTTGAATTTTGACTCAGTTATCAGTGATTTGGCTATTGGTATTAGAGTTTGTGAATTACATGGATTTGGAACTGATTCTGGTAATTAACTTCAAAAGCAATGCTAATTGAATTGGATGAACTGATTCTTCCAAATCTTATAGGCTGAACTGGTAGTTTTCTTCTCTTTTTCCTTCTTCATCTAGCACCGTGGAACCTGGTCTCTTGCTGAGATTATGACATTTTTTGCACAATCTAGTCTGAACACTGATTATGTTTAGAGATATCTTTTTCTTCATGTGCACCGAATAATGAACCGCAGTCATAAATTCTCGATAACGCATACGTTGAAGTATCATAACTATATTGACTTGACAGATCTACTTGTGGGGTTGCTTATCCACAGAATTCTGAAGTTAAGAGGAATTCCTGAGAAACTCTGCACATACTCTGCAATGGTGTGGCTTTTCAATCCATTCACCTTCACAATCGGAACACGTGGAAACTGTGAACCGATTGTTTGCTCCGTGATCTTATGGATTTTGCTATGCCTGATGAAAGGTAATTGCTTCTTTATCTTTATGTTATTTCTTCATTGGTTGCGCCTCTGATTGCTGTATTCTTGATGCTAATTACTCTTCCTCAGGCTGCATGTTAAACGAGTACTTGCATATTGGAAATTCTATTTAAGCAGTTATTATATAATTGTTCTTTGACATTGATAATCGTTTTGATAATGATGTAGCTTAAAGCAAAGCAAAAAATAAAAGATAAACCATTGCATCTGAGCATTGCTTAGTGTTCTATGCACAAGCATCCTGTATTTTCTCCCTGAATTTAATTATTTAATGATGAAGTACTTCAATATAGGGAAAATATTCAATTATATTACAAATCACGTGCCTTTTGTCAAATATACTACAGATTATCCAAAATTTCAAATAAATGTACAAACTATCAGAAATTGTTCAAATATAGGATGACTTCAATTTTCTGGCACTGTAATGTTCATAGTTTGTATTATAATTGAATATTTTCCGTTAAAATAGATTACGTGGCAAAATTAACGTGGCTTAATATCGAGTAAGGTTGAAATGCTGCATGTTGACTCAGCATTCAGGTGCCGAAAAATTGAAGTCGCATCCTATATTTGAACAATTTTTTATAGTTTGTCCTATACTTGAATAATTTTTTATAGTTTGTACATTTATTTGAAATTTTGAATAGTTTGTATTATTTTTGACAAAAGGCACATAGTTTGTAATATATTTGAATATTTTCCCTTCAATATATCATACACTGCGTCGAATTTATTCTCCAATACATTGGCTGGAGTTTCTGGGACAAACTTAGATCTACGCTTGGTCTAAATAGGCATGTATCTATTTACAGTTTAGTTGTGAATATGAAATATCACAAATGAAGATGGGATGGGAGAGTTTTGATTAAATAAGCATTCGGGATCTATAGAATGTTGCATTGTTTGTCAATGTGATTAGTAAGGTTAATCATCTTGAAGAGTTGGTTAACTGGATGGTAACACAGTAAGGTATGATGGTGATGGAGATCCATCATTACTATAAATCTAATGAAACTGAAATTCTTAGATGTTTATTGTTCATACAGTCTCTTAAGCTTTGAGACCTTATTATTCTGCCAACAACATAAATATACCTTCATTTATGTTTAAATTGCGGTTAGAATCTTGTGATTAAATTCGCGTGCTCTGATTTTGGACAACAGACCATCTCTTGCAGGCTGCATTCTGGTATGGGCTTGTTGTTCACCTGAGAATATATCCGATAATTTACGCACTTCCAATCGTCATACTTCTTGATCCACAGTATTTTCAGTCTGGTAAAAAGCCTGCCCTTGTGGAATGGAATTCTACAACATCAAAGCTATCCGGCGACTCAAGAAACACAAAACTAACTACTTCTCAGTATATTTGGAACTTTTTCAGAAGTTTGATAACTTGGAGAAGAGTTATGTTCGGATTTATTTCTGGATCTACTTTCTTAATATTGACAGGATTGAGTTTCTATTTATACGGATGGGATTTCTTGCACGAGGCTTTGCTATACCACCTCACACGTACAGACCCACGCCACAACTTCTCGATCTATTTCTACCACATATATCTCCACTACGAACACGAGTTTTCAATCCTAGAAAAGCTCATCTCCTTTCTGCCACAGTTCACAGTCCAGCTGATTCTGATTTCCCGTTTCGCCCGTGATTTGCCTTTTTGTTTATTTCTTCAGACAGTCTCTTTTGTAGCCTTCAACAAGGTTAGTAGTAGTGTAATTCTTCTCTTTCCATGCTACTAATTTCCTCATCGATATGCTTGTTTTTGATACAGGTGATAACAGCGCAGTACTTTGTGTGGTTCTTCTGCCTACTACCTCTAATAGTTCCATGGAGCAATATGAAGCTTCGATGGAAAGGTGTGGCTTGCATTTGTGTGTGGATTGGAGCCCAAACGCATTGGTTGCTGTGGGGTTATTTGCTCGAATTTCGAGGCAAAAATGTGTTCCTTCAACTCTGGATGGCAAGTTTGCTCTTCTTGGCAGCAAATACTTTTGTTATGATCAATGTGATTCGCAACCATGTATACTGTCCTTTGTTCAAAAGCAAATCTGTGAAAGATGATTAGTATAATTGTCTTCCATCTTTTCTTTATGTTTAGGAACTTGGAATGATGTTTGTTGAATTTTGTTGTCAGCATGTTAGGATCTAGGACGTTTGTGTTTGTTTCTTGTTTGAAAATCAATATTTGTATCTTTTTTCTCTTTGGCCATTATTACACAATCTGTATAAAGTTTTTTTTTAAGAGAGAGAGCAATCCGTATAAAGTTAGTAAAGGAAAAGAAAGGCTCATCTAATACAAAAAATGTGATCCCATTATTTTATAATTACTAGTAAATGCGTATATTAATAAATTATTATATATGCACCGTAATGAGATTTTTTACACTACACCATCAAATCTGATAGTTAATATTAAAATAAATAATATAAATATAGTATAGTCTTTCGAAACACCTACGTGTAAAAACCCTCTAAGTTTACTCTTCTCGCCAGCAAGTACTTTTGTCATTCGCAGCCATGTGTACTGGCCTATGTTCAAACCTTTTTCAAGCAAATCCGTGAAAGATGATTACTATATCTTTCTTCGCATGTATATAAAATGAGTTTATGTGTATATTAGATTATTTATTTTGATATATAGATTATAATGAAATCTCTAATACATGAATAATTCTAATAAATAGTATTAAAACGAAATAAATTATATTATAAGTATCTGTGTAGATCATCACAAATATATGAATAATATTAAAATAAAAAATATATAAATTATGTTACTATTATTAAGTTAAATATTTGATCTGAATAAAATAGAAAAATATATTTTGTAAGTTATTGACGATTTTAAAATAGGTATTGCCGCACTCAAAATTATGCAGGTAACATTTTTTTCAATTAAAAAGATTACGCCGTTGCCGGGGATCGAACCCGGGTCACCCGCGTGACAGGCGGGAATACTCACCACTATACTACAACGACTTTGGTGAAATGTGAATCCACTGTCACTATTTTATCCTTTCACAAATAATTAATTAATGAACCTTATGCAACCCAATTGGGTCACATGAGATAGAGAATAGTATTAGTTTCACGATGCAACCTATGCACATTGTCAATAATAATTTGTTACCCAAAAAATTATTAAGTATTATTAATTTTTATTTAATATAGAATATAATATTAATCATATAATAATATTTTACAACAAAACTATTATTTTTAGTTGCAAATCAGTTAATTAGCTTTCATATAAGGCAAAAATTTATGTTAAACCGTCTAAATTATTTAGAGTGTTACAATAAAATTAGTCATATTTAATGCATATATTTTTGGAGGGAAAGTGATGATGCACACAAGTTTTGTCTCAGATGAAAAAAAAGAAAAAAATTGAAATGCTGGCGGTGAGTTCATAACAAATTGCTTGCTGTAGTTCATTTGGACTAATGCAAATCAAATAAAGAAAAGGGCAGTAGGCCTGAATAAAGCTTTATTCACCTGAGGAAACTCCATAACAAGTAGAAAACAAAATTTTGTTCAATTTGTAAATATAACTTAGTAATATGCTAAAAGTAGAAGACAAACTAGTTCATAAAAGAAAAGCAACCCTTTTCCTTTAGTTGTCTGATATCTTGAGGTCTGTAGTCCATGTCCCTTGAACACTGGGGTGCTTCGTTACGTGCCTCGTCTTCAGCTTCAACACCTTTCTCCCCTGGGAGTTTCTCAGCCTCGTTGCGCACAGGAGTACCTCCTCTGGAGTCATGTTCTTCACGCACACAACACGCTCGTTTTTGTTTCCTGCATAATACATATAGTAGTTTGGATTTTTGTTATTGTGAAGAAAACATCAGATTGCAGGTTTGTTGATGAAGATGCAGATGTGGTAGTAGAAGAAGAATGAAGCAGACATGTTCCATGAATGAGCGCAGTTTATATCGAGCAGCAGAATGTTGTTGACCATCTCGGGGTTCAAGTTATAGTTGGGATTTTATTATAATATTGTACTTAGGCAGTAGAATGTTTGAGATGACGATACAATTTCCTTTCATTCTATTCTCAAGCTAACATAGGTCCAAATTTATTTCTCGATGGTCATCTCCAACATTCAAACAGGAACTCATATCCTTCCGAAAACACACCCAAAATCAAGAAAATATTCTCAGTATATCCATTCTCTCGCTACTTTTAACATTTTTCAGATACTTTGAACTCTTTACTATTGAAGTCAAGAAAATGGCTACCAAAGAAGCACGTAGATGTATTTTCTACTTGTGATTCCATTAGAGCATCTCATTGTTGGAGAATTTTCAGCCAAACCCTACTCACCATTTTCCTCCAATTGGATAAAATTAAACTAGACAGGTTTCCTCTAGTATCATAATCATAACCAAAAAGCTATCTCAATCATCCAAATTACAAGAATGAATATAAGATTCCACAGGTACATCCAATTAGTTGACAAGAAGCGAGATGAGAGGTCTTACTGTATAATCCTTTCAAAAGTGGATGATAACCGCGATTTAGTTCCGAGACCACCTCCAGCCGAGGATTCAACTCTTTGAAAGCTGGGAGATGAGATTCCATAAATGCCCTACAAAAATCACTAATCCTCTGTTACATTAAATATTTATTTCTCATATAAATCGCAATGGAGATGAATTAAATTCAGAAACAAAAAACCGCATCTTGAATCACCTGATGCCTCTGCTGCTGCCACCGAAATCGCAGAAACTCACAATTAGCTTCTGCAGCTGCCACACGCCTCTCACTGACATTTCCTTTCCACCAAGATTTGACAGCTATCAACGGGGAAATGGAGGTCAAGTTTCGAGTTCTAGGGAAACAAAAGAATTTGGCTTGCCAATTCCAATCTCTAATCAATTGCAGGCTATTCAATTTTGATATTGACGGGGGCAAATTCATCCTGGCCCAATAACACAAGGCCCACTTACGAGACCCACAAAGACGACCCAGCCAACAAAATCTTATGATCTCGGAGATAGGCTTCCATATCGGCTTGTTCCTGTTCCTCAGCTGTCATCATCACCTCCATACCCTTCAGCTTCGAAGAACCAGAGACTTCTGGATGTCTGACGGCCTCGAGGTCTCCTTACCCTCCCTTGCTGCCTCGGCAGCCTTGATCGAAGCACCCATCAACTTTTCCGAGAGAGGATCGACAGCAGCGGAAGGGGCACAGTAGACTTAATCGTTTGAGAGGTTACTCCCACAACCTTAGCAGCTGAAGGGTCGAAGACAGAGACTTTCTTCTTTGGAGGCTCCTTATCAGACTCCCATACAATAGGATTGAACTTCCGCTTCGAGTCCTTCGAAGCGTCAGTAGTGCTTGATCCGTCCCTGGTCGATTCTTCGACCTTCTCCTTCTTCGTGACTACTCTTTCCGAGCTTCGACAAATCCAGCAATCCGGCCATCGTGATACTATGAACCCGAGCGGGACTAACTGTTTGCTCGACCTAAGATGCTCGTAATACACAATGATATCTCAACCACCTTTAATTGATGCAAGGTCACGATAAGAAACCCTCAAAGAAACTTAAGGACCCGACCCTCGTGAGGATTGAGTATCGTTTGAGGGTACACTTCAAAATAATAAAGGAGCTAATCAGAAAAAACAACACTTGAGCATGAAACAAAAAAAAGAGAGACAGAAGACCATACCCGCCAGTTTAAAGAACTGGGTCTCTAGTTCGAACTGACTGGACTTTCGACATAGAAGTACTTCTGGTTCCACGACAAATCAACTCGAGGGATGTCAATAATCAAGGGGGCAATCTCGATGGCCAAGTCGCAAAGTTGAACACGCCGATCGACACCTCAACCAACCTATACATGTGATTCTAATAACAAAAAGAAAGGACCCCCCGCCCTTGATCTATGAACAAAAATAGAGCTCTGACCAAGGTATACCAAGCAGAGGGGACAAACTGCATTGGACTTATCCCATAATAATCTAAGGTGTGCCTAAAGAAATGATGAAGGGGTATCCCTACCCCAACCAACAGCATTGAAGTATTGAGGGTAGCAAACCCTTTGGGGGGCTTATAACTAGTACCCTCAATTCTCGGAGACATTAAGGTTAGTTTGTGGCAAAAAAATGTCGAGGCTATCCTACTCACATCATCATGAGTATATAGATTGTGGCTCAAAGTATTGATTCATCTCTTACCCTATTTTCCATCGTCGGTGGATCAGGTCCCAACGAGGAATTAGAAAACGACGACTATATTACTATATCTGTATCTTGGTAATATTTGTAGTCCATGAAAGGAATATGAAGAATAGGACAAGAAGTTTAAAGAACCTAAAAGGAAATTGGAACCTCTCTAGAGTCGCATAAACTCGCCAAAAATCGGAGATCGCCAGAGAATATTTAATCAGAGAGAATAATCTTCGAATGAATAGTAATGCGAGAAAAGAAGGTATTTATAGAAAAAGAATGACATCAGCGGAAGCTGAAAAGGCCGGCATAAAATCCGTACAGACGTTCGAAGTCGGATTTCCCGCTCAAAAGAATTTCAAACGACAGCTCGCAAGGTTCAATCCCACGGAGGTCCTTCGAATTTTCGATCCATGCGAACATGAAGGTTGATATTTGAGGAAGGTCGATACTCGATATAAGCCGATAGCTCAAGTACGAAAGTCGGAATATATATCAAGGGGCAGTCATATCATTACAAAAGGAAAAGAGAAGAAAATAAGATCATAGGGACTGAGACTTTGCCAGCTTCAGGGCTCCATCAAACATGCCCAGATCAAAGGAGGGGTCGAGCTCCTTGAATGC